>HG738137.1:15515847-15650954 GCA_000499405.2 Onchocerca volvulus | reverse complement strand
CAAGAAGAGGTTTTTTTTTTTTTTTTTTTTTTGCATAAAATATTTTTTTAATTGCAACAATATATACTTCTAAATAAACACAATTTATAATCTAGATAAGTGTTTAAGCAAGCTCGTGTACAATAAAAGTCACCCCGCATTTCCACTTTTCTAACCTATATTTATTAATATCAACTTTTTCATACTCATCGCTTGGAACCCATATAATATCAGGTTGTGGCCACAATTATCTTTTCCACAATTATTACCACAATATTGCTCCTAGTTAGAATATTACGTAACTAATTCTGCTATAAATAAATTTGAACGCAAACACTTTTTTATATTTTTCTTTTAAAAAACTTTGTTTTTTCTTGAATTCTAGCGTCATGCACTAGAATGGCATTTTTCTTTGTTACCAAAGCAACCAACACTAGAATGCAAAACTTCCTTCTCCTACTCTTATGTTGCTATACCTGAACTTCGAAATGAAATTTCCAAGTATAACCGGCTTGAGCAACACCTTCTAGCTAATATTTCTCTATTAGTCCAGCGAAATTAGATAATCCACATCCGACTACAGTGATATAACTCAGCTTAGAAAATAATTTTTCGTTAATAGATATTGCATCTGCATACTTTTTATAAAATGGATTTATTGTTTTAGTTAATGTACAAGGCTGCTCGAGAATTTCTATTAACATGAAGCTAGGATTATCATTTTTGCTAATTAAAAAATTGCTCGGACTATTACTTTTTATGTTGCATTCAACCCATCGTTATTATCTATGACAACTCCGCTGAAATTTCAATATCACGATCTTCCAATGGATATTATTTCTACTTGTGTGTTTAAAGTATTAAAATCAAGCATAGCAAACAAAATTCTACAGTTATAGCATGGAAAAGGTTTTGGCCCTAATTTGAATGGAGTTAATTTAAAATGAAAGGAGCTAATCCACTGTATCTAAATGGATCCATTTTTGATGGAGTTAGTCTAACTGGTGCTGACTTCTATCACATTGACTTATCAGATGTGTCCTTTATTAATGCTGATTTTTGTGGAACTAATTTTTCTAATGCTAACTTATAAGATACAAGAATAGGAGGTAAAAATTAGAGTTTTGCAATATTTGTTTCTGCAAATTTGACAGGTATTATACTTAGCCAGTTTGATGTCAGCTATACTAAGTTTATCAATTCTAATTTCAAGAAAGTGAGTATGCACAACATGACTGAGTTGCATACTAATTTCTCAAAAGTAAAAATGAATCTTTCTAGTCTGTTAAGCTCGAATGTTGATTATGTAAACTTTAGCAATAGTGAAATAAGCAATAATGTTGTGCAAAGAAGCAACCTTGATAATGCGAATTTTTTTGGAGTGGGTTCTTATAAGTTAAAAGAACAATTTTCTTCATTAGATAATGATAATTAGATGATGAGAAAACTTCCTCTTTTTTCTGATGGCCATGATCTTTTAAAGACTGATGCTTTTTCAAGCAGTAAATGCCATAGGCAGAATATTGATATAGAGGAGCTATTAAGAATAAACAAAAATGAGTTTTTTTCTGAAGGAAATACGGTTTTAAAAGTAGTTTGAAATTAGTATTAGCACGTATATAATATCCCTTATTAAAGCTTATATCATTTATTTTATCGATTAAATAGTGCAGCGGAAATGACGAATTTTGCGCTATGCCTTCTGTTTCATCCGGAATAAGGTTCTGAATTCTAATTCTCTCATATTGAATAAAATGACAGATTGGCTGCAATCTGCAAAAAGAGCGAGATAGTGATGAAGTGATTGCAAAACTTTTTGATTTTTCTCTTAAGCTTGAGGAAATATATCGCCATATTTCAACTCATACTACTGGAATTATGATATGTGATCAAAAACTCGAAAACCTGGCTCCTTTTGCCCTTATACTTTAGTTTGTTTTTTATTATCAAATATTTTAGGTAATTTGCCTTCAAATTTTAAATTAACAATCGCTTGAGTTGCCTTAACCGTTTTACCCATATTCACTTCTTGTCCAGTAAAAAAAAAAGAAAAAAACGAGTCGTAAAAACTCAACACTATCATTTTATAATAAATCCCCAAATCAAGAAAATAAAACTTATGCTATTAATAGAAATTTTGCAGCATGAATGTGTTCATTAATCATATTTTATTATAAACAATGTAAAAAGTATTGTTATTATCATATAATATCATGGATTGCAAAAAATATAAACTGTGCTGATAAAAATATCATTTATTGCAAAATGATTCATTTCAGAAATGATTTAATACAGTACAAAATTCTGACATATTACAGTTTATCAAATGAAAAAATTGAAAATATAAGAAAAACAAACTTTCATCTTTTTTCTTTTCATAAAAAAAAAAGTTTCGTTGTTATCGTTGTTCTTATTTCAAAAATTTCACTGTTGAAAGTTTAACTGGTAAATGGATTAATATGTATGGTTAAATTATTGTCATGATAAGATTCTTTTTTTTTTTTTTGGCATATGATTATGTTTACAATGGTATCACATATTAGATATTCAATGAATAATTGATAGCTTAGTAGAAAACATAGTACTTGTTAGTTGACAATATAATCAACTCTCATATAAATGGCATAATTTTTTGGAGACAACTAAGTTGCAAGCTGTTTCATTTTCTTACTTTCTGCAGTAATTACATCAATTTTCAGTTATCGTTAAGTCAAAAATTAGTCAAAATTTATACGATTTCTGATTCCCTCATCTAAACAATTTGTCGTAAGTGGTTAGCTTTATATAACTTTGAATAGCATCAAGCATTGGATGATTTGATATCTTATATTAAGCATTAGATATTGAGGATAAAAATACGATATGTCAGTGCTTAATATGTTTATCTCGAAGAGTTTATCCAATCGTTGATGTTGTCATTAATTGGTATTATACGAGCAAGTTTCATTGTCAAAGGCTTAATTATTAAATGAAATTACTCTTGATTGAATGAACTGAAACGAATGATTAAACGGTTATACCATAATTAAACCGATTTACTCCCGATTATAGTCGACAAATAAGATTGTTTAGAGCTGTGGAACGGAATATATTTCATCGGTGATTAATTTTAATGGACAAGCTAATGGTGTTGTGAAAGGCAAATTTTTTTGTGGAATCAGAAAATGCGAAGAATTGGATTTGTTGTGTGACGAAATTTTTGGTTTGACGGACTTTATTCTACAAAATAATTGATGATTGTCAATGATACACTGATATTTTGAGCTTCCTTTTTGATAATAGGGAAGTTATCTGGGAATTATTGCATTGATGTTAGGATTTGATAGGACCCTGATAACTTTTGGAAGTTGAGTTGGAAAGCGTCGTTCGTCAAATATCTATCAGAGCAAAGTTATAAAAAAGGAGTGATCAAAGGGAATGAAATAAAGCGAATCTTTAGCAAATATTCATGTGGAAGAATTCAAAGTAATCGTCTTAAACCGATGAAAAAAAGAATGATCAAGCCCAGGAACTGAGGCAATACTTCTCATGTATTGAATAGTTTAGAAAAGCTTATTGTATCTTGTTAGATACAAAGAGAGTTATGTGAACAAAAGAGTTATTTTTCAACAATTTAAACATTGAATCTAAATCTTGGTTTCTGAACTGGAAGAATCTAAATCTGAATTCGTTTTGCAGATGTTTACTAGTTTTTAATCGTTTAAAACTGAGAAATTTACAAGCAAATTTGAATAAACAGATATTTAAGATATTTTTATTATAAAATTTTAGAGAATTTACATATAAATTCTATTATTCAATGTTCAAAATGCAAGTTTACCAGAGTTTAAAATATGTAGTATAAGTTGATGGAATCATGTATAAAATGCAAATAGAACAAATTTCCATTACGCGAGTAATTGCAAAATAAAATAGCACGTGTAAACCGATATAATTAATAATACAAAAATATCTTGATTATTTAAGAATATTTTTAGATTGAGAATATTTCGTTTGTTTCGACAAATGACATCACAAATGATAATCTAATTTTAATTAACGTCTCCAGTACAGCAATTTGAAAAACGCAATCTTCAAAATTATTATTCAGTTTTACTTCTATTTCTCAAATAATTATATTGGATTAACAGTCATTTTCAATGGATTCAACAAATTTGCGAAATATACATAATTACCGATTTTTCCATCTCAGAAACTCATCATAATTGGTCAACAATATGTAAGCGTCGAAGATTTAAAATAATTGTTAAGTAATGTGACATAAGATTTAGATAAATTTGGAATATTTTGCAATTAACTTCAATAAATTCTCATTTACATCTGCCAATAGAATTTTTATTAATCTTTCGCCACTTATCATAGAACACCATTTATGATTAAATATATATGATTGCCAAGAATGGTAGCATAGTAATAGTCTCTCGGAGAAATCATAAAAATGTTTAGATTTATTTAAAATTTGCTTCTAACTGAATACTTATACCTGTAATTTATATTTATATAAATGAATATTATTATTTTATAACATTTTTTAGATTTTCTTCGGTATGTGAATAAATCTTAATTCTGTTTAATCTTATCACATATTTAATAAACATTGGACGCACAGTATTTTGTCAAGTCTCCCTTTTATATGTATTTACAGTCTTGTACCGAATTTAAAGTCAATTTTACAAAATTTACAAGTTATGCATGCCCTCGAATTAAGCTTAAGAATGCGAGCATGCATAAGAATTCCAATTATGAATTTGAATTAAGTTCAAGTACTTTCAGTTCAAAAATCAAGCGGAATAATGACTGTGTTGGTGCCAGTTTTACCATGTTCATGTATTTTACTGCTGTGTTTTTTAGTTGGCTTAATTGGCAATTCTGCACTCATTGTAGCAACTATTCAGAGCAAGTATATCATTGCTTGATTGAATATTTATGTGTTTTCTTTTTTTTTTAAAATAATAATTTGATCAATAATAACGATTTGATCATTCATCATCACGCTGTTTTTCAACTTTTGCACATAATGGATTTAAAAAGAAAAAAAAAAAAGTTAAAACGAGGCATAAAGTAAATATGATTGCCTTATTTTTGAAATTATCATAAAATTGGTAAGATCTTAATCAAAGATTTAAAGATTCAGAAAATGTTTGGAGGATAAAAGTGGGAAAATGGAATATTTTTTTTTTTTTTTTTAGAAATGGAAGTTTCATTCACGCAAGCATTTAATTTTTTGTAAATATGGATAATTTACAATCAAGATTTATAATCTTTTGTGCAGAAATATTAAATTCAATTTCAACTTCAAAGATTTCAAACTACAATGTTCAAAAGAAAAATAATAATTTCGATATTCTTATAATTTACAAAGATTTCAGGCGTCTACATAATGTTAGCAATATGTGCATAGCATTGGGTGCATTTGGCGACATTCTTCATGAGATCGGTCATATCGCATTTGCATACTTTATTTTCACCGGAATTAATTTTATACCCTTACGAACATGCATTTGGATACAATTAATACCAAATTTTGGTCTAAATTTAGCAGTGTTTATATTATTTCCTATTGGTGTGGATCGAGCTATCGCGATTTTAAAACCTTTGAGGTAAGCATTTGGACAAGACAAGTAAATTCAACTTTTCTGTCGGTAACAAGTATTTAAGTCATAAATGGCGGAGCTAAGTAACTATCATTCTTCTTCCTAAATCAAATGTAATTCTGAATAAAAACTGCTATTATCAGTTGCAGATATCGCAAAATAAAATCGAAGTTTTATATCTCAGCAATAATCTCATCAGCAACACTTTATTCAGTCGCTATTCTCATATTGGTTTTTATATATGATGAAAATGAAGAGTAAGTTAGATTTTCTAGACACATAATTATTGTGCAATTACCAGTAATAGGCGAAATTAAATTTATGCGAATAAGTTGAAAAGTTTTACTTGCGACAATAACAGTTTTCTTTAAAAAAAAATTCGACAAAATCAATTCGCAAAATATCTTGTCGAAAAAAACTTCTTCACTCTATTTCTTTCGATTGAAAAAAAATGGGATTTCTTTTCTCTGTTTAGGAAGAAGATATGAAATGAAGAATTGAGAAATTAAACAATATGACAGAAAATGAACTTAACGAAAGTTTTGTTGAAAAAGGAAAAATCTCAAAATTTTTTTAGCAACAATGCTAACAATTTAAAGGAAAATATGCGAAATATTCGATCTTTAAAACTGTGCAAAATAAAAAAAATATTCCCAAACATTCAAAAGTATTCAAAATATACATTAAATGCTTCATTCCTTATTTCATTTCCCACAATTACTTTGTCATCCTTCGATTTCATTTGCAGCACTGAAGTAATCTGTGTTTTGGTAGCAGTATATAGTGGCCAATTGGGTTTCATTTGGAGTATTGTATCACTTCTTATTAATTTAGCGACAGTTACTCTTTATGTAATATTGACTCGAATTGTAGCGAAGACTGGAAGAAGTGAGTTAATTACTTTAATTACTAATAAAATAACTGTTGCTGTTCTCCAACCTGAACGATACTCGCGGTGGAAATATTCCACCATGTGTTCCTATTCTGCAAATATTCTTCATCTTCTTTTTTCGATTGCTATATTTCTGTTACGAATCATATCTCTTGGAGATTCTATGAAAATCTTATTAAATATGAATAACTGAAATGATTGCCATAGTATTTCATGCTATTTTCAATTTTAGCAGCCAGAAACTTCGAATTGTTGCAATCACTCAAGATAAACGTAGCAGTTATTGGACTGGGACATTTAGCAACAATGATGATATATTTATCATCATTATTCATCACAGTTTCCGAAATGATGAAATTTTGCACAGGATGCTATGCGGGAATATTAATTAATATAAGCGTTTCATGCAATTCTTTACTTTATTATTGGAGAAGGTAAAAATTAATAGAAGTATCTTATAATATTCAAGAGGAAAGTTTTAATATTGGAATAATACATTAAAAATATTAATGATATCCGCAATGATTAATAAAAACAATATTGATCGATAATTATAAAAAAAAAGTTTGAAGAAATGTTATTGCAGTAAGGAATATAGAAATGAGTTCCGAAAGCAGATGAAGAAATTTCTGTGCTTAAAGAATACCGCGAATCTGGCACCAACATTTAAAATGCAGCATATAACCGCAATTCATCAATAAAAAACAACTCCAATTTTAATAACTTCAATTCAAGAAATTTGCGATTTTGATCTCGTTTTTTGACAACGTTCATGCGAATTGATAATAAAGAACTGAAGAAAAATTGAGATTATTTTAGTTTAGTTTCGTTTAGTTTTTTTTTTTTTTTTATGTCGAAGACCATTCTGGTTTTTTTTTTTTTTTTTTTTTTATGTCGAAGACCATTCTGGTCATTCTATAATTCAACTAAACCCTTATGTAGTTTTTCACGTCGGTTCTTGGAGATTGTTTGAATCAAAAATTATTTTTATAATAAGACTGATAATTCTCAACTGCAGAAAATAAAGGAATAAGATGAGATTTTTTGCATAAATTATACTATCATGCAGCATATTATTTTCAGTTAATATTTTGCATTTTTTTCTCTAATAAACATTTCAATTTTCGAATGAAATATTTTGGTTCGGTTGAAACTTAAATTATGGAACAACTGAAAATGAAAAATTTCAATATTATTTGCAACTTATTTTTCATCATGTTTAAAATCATGCTTGCCATTCTAAAATAAATAAAAATTTCGGAATTATAAGGTTATTTCAAAAATAGATTTATCAAAAATTTTGCATGCATAAATTTCTCAAATGGTTAGAAAGTTCTGCAAAATTCTTAAATTTGTATATGTTGTTCAAATATGAAAAAAAAAAAAGCGCAAACAGAATTGCAGGAAAATGAAATTATATTCAAAATTGCAAGAAATAAAATTGTATTAAGAACAATTTTTCTTATGAAATTATTTCGTTCATTTAACTCATGAAATTTTAATGTGCTACTGTAATAAATTTTCATATGACAACTCTTAATCTTGTTTCGCAGCTAACCTTGTAATGAATGAAAAAAAAACATTGAAATCATTAAACCGAATAATATACAAAACTTGAAGAAAGTATAAATTTCTTCCGTAGAAGGATTTTTTCATTGAAAAAAAAAAAAAAAAGAAAAAGATAGCTATTTTAAATTCAATCATTAATCGCTTTTTTTTTTTTTTTTAACTATTTCAACTGACAGAATTGCAAGTTTAAATTCTCATCTAGCTTCCATTGTAATTTTAGCCTTTATGTGGCACATATGAAAATTTTTGATGAAAAACTCTAGAAGAATCTTCAATTTAATTTAAAAACAATAACAGATGTTAGTTACTAAAAAGTTATTCCTGCCAATAACTACAATTGGCTAGGTTGATGAGATAAAAAAAAAAGCTTAAATATACCAAAATACTAATTTCTTCACATCTAGAAAATGGAAAACTTGTCGTAAAAGCTGGTTTTGAATCCGTGTGACAAAAATGATTTCTGTAGTAATGAAATTTTTATTGATAAATGGAAGAGTGCTTCTTCCTCTATAATACGAACAAAAATTGAAGAAGATCCATGATAATTATTCCTTTGTTGCTAGTAAAGAAGAATATTCTGCCTGGATTTGTTCTAGAAACCATCTCTGCATCATGCTGGGTTGCTGTAGAAATTGATGTAGAAAACTCTTATAGAGAACTTGTAGCAAAAGTCTTGTTGAAAAACCGATCCTGCTCCAAAATTCGAAACTTATGAATTCTTTCGGAATCTCCTCCTCCTCTCCTGATCTCAATGCAACACTTCAAAACAAAAAACATGCTTACTATTTTGGCGGGAGACATTTTTATACTTTTGTTTATTGTTTTGGCGGCAAACATGTTCACTGGCTTGTTGACCCATTTGAAACTATTTTTTGTTTTTTGAAACTTTCCACTTTGAAAAAAATATACTGGGTTGTGACTATGCTTTCGTTTCATATTTTTCTATCTGATAATTGAATTCGTTTGGAATCAATATGATTTCGATGATAATGAAAATTGCGAGTGTAGAAATATCAAGTGAATATTCTTGAATTGGCTTCACCAATTTATTCAGTGTGATAATTACCGTTTTCCAGCTTAAGCTAAATAATGCAGCTCTTATTGCTCAGGTTTAGGCTTCGATTTGAAGCTTGGATTCGGACTGATGCTTAAACTTATTTATGTTTAGACTTGGGCTTAGGTTTAGACCTTGGCTTTGTGCTTAAACTGGGGGTTTATGCCTAGAATTGAGTTTGGGCTTAGGCTTAGGCTCTGGGTAGGATTTAAAAATGCAGAAAAACTCAAATAATTAGCGATATTTCAAACCATTGTTCAGATATTTTTTTCATAAAAAATTGGTGATTGGGTTTTTGCTAATAAAATATTGTTTGATCTCCGATAAATGATACTGAACAGATGCATCATAAAATATTTCATGACTGCTTTGATGAATTGTATCACAATTGTTGCTACTCATTTTCATTGATGATGAAACGAAAAAATAAGTAAATGAAATAAATCAATCGTCATTTTGAATTTATATGGGATAATATTCAATTAGAAAATAAAAACATTTTTTAAATCAATAATTTAACTCACAAATTATTTTCTTACATTTTTAATTATAAATATTATCGAAAGTCGTGTTTGTAAACAGTTTGAACTAGTCGATTTTTAGAATTTTTCATCCATTCATTTGCAAATTGTTTATTTTAGGCATTTGAAGTAGGAAAAAATAGCAAGCAAAAATGTTGGAATAATATTGTTTATACATGAAATTAATTAGTTTGAATTTTCATTTTCTGGTATAAAATGAAATTTTAAAGTATCCGATTTATCTTACAGGCACTTCATTTAACATGAGAAATTATAGGGATGTAAAAAAAAGAAATAAGCAAAAATTGATATAATTTTGACGAATAAGTCTTACATCAATTATATCATTAACATTTACTTTTTTCTAGAATTAATGCATCAACATTTACTTTACAGTAAAGAAGATAAGAAAGAGGTATTCATAATCCGCATATTTTTTGAAATGTTAGAAAGTGATATGTTATGTCTAAAAAAAAGTGCATTGTAATGCGTTTCGGACTAAGAAGATAAAAAAAGCAAATTAATTCTTGGTGACTGAAACATTACCATAGAAATTTATCTTTGTAGTCGATTTCGACTAGAAGAATTTAGATTATAATCAGATAATGTTTACAAAAGAAATGTCAGTGTAAATTTTGATCCTTATTTTATTAAGACAAAATAAAACTTTGATTTCTTTTAATTTAAACCCTGGTTCTTATTTTATTTAAAAAGTTTAACAAAAACTATGAGATTAATAAAATATACAAGCAATAAAAAAAAAGATTTCAAAATATTTGCTGCATATTTCAAAATTACAATAACATTTCTTTTAAACCGACTAGCATCTTTTCACCGTTTATCGTAGTTGTCTGTCGGCAACAATTCATCAAAAGTTCATTTAAATGTCGTTTTGTGGGACAAAGATCACTGAGATATTGCTGCATAGCCGATTCATTCCAAGATTGTCGAAGTGAAAACAACAATTTCAGCCTACAAAAATTGATTTGATCGGTCTAAAGTTTAAGTAAATGAGTCATTCTCGATTTATATTAATACACATGATATTTTGAAAACAAATGATCTAATTTTACTCGATAAATTGTTAGAATTGAATTTGCTAACCTCTTAATTGGTTCTTCAGGCAAATCTTCAATGTTCAAATAGCGAATCGTTTTTCCCGTTGTTAATTCATCATCAATGAATGCAAGTCCTTCCAGATACTCCTCCTGAAATTCAAATAAAAAAATATGAGGCTGGCCTAAAATGAAATTATTCCTTCTTCACTGATGGTTGCTTAAAATCACCGAATCTGATTTGGTGCTGGTCGTTTCAATGCAACTTAGAGAATAAACATTTAGCGAATTTCAATTAATGCCGACTCAAAAATTTGAGAAAAATGTTAAAGCTGAAAATTGAAATCATAAATCATCAAAATTAAATAAAAGAATGGCAGAAGTAAAATCACCTTGAATTCAATACCAATTGGTAAAATTTGTTGTAAAGTTCTTTCGAAAGTGTTATATTCAAATTTTGCCGTTGCGCGAAGAAGTTGTGAAATCTTTGCCCGACAAATTGCTTTTTCGTTAATATGATACGTCTGTGCACCATTTTCTGAAATTCGAAAACATAGTACTGTCACAAATTTTTTTCTCTTTTTAATTTAAGAATGAGAAATTATATTTCACATGCTTAATTGAACCATCGAATGCAGTAATAAAAGCGATTTGATGGACGGCTTATATCAGGAAACTGACGCATGACCAACTCATCATATTTTTACCCAAATGCATGCAATAGCAAAAATGATTGGGAAGTTTAATTAACCGAAGAAATGATTCTGGTAAATGTGATGAACTGATAACTGCTAATAAAATTTGTAAAAGTTCGAATACCTTTATCAATATCGCAATATGTTTCAATTAACCAATTAACTACTTCTACAGGTATATTTTTGTCTGGCAGATGTTTTCTCAAAGCTTCCTTGAAACATTCTATTCCAACAGATTCAAGAATAATGCCTGGTTCATCATCATCATCCAAACAATCCACAAGCTCGGTTACAAGACGATCATGAAATTCTGCTGACAACATTCGTACATATCCTATAAAACTTACAGAATATTATGGATAATTAGTGACGGATAAAGATGCTGAATATACTGTATACATAAACTGACTACGTTAACTCATACCTACTATTGTATTATATTTCACAATCATTTTTCAATGATTTAATTTCGTTAGATTTATCAAAAAAAAAAAAAAAAAAAAAGAAAAAAAAAATTATGCGATTGACCAACAGACCGTCTAAAATTACCACAGGCAAACGTTCGAGAGCTTTCTGTAGTTCTACTTCACTCATTTGAACAACGTCTAGTAAATCTTCAATAGTATAACTGAAATTTGTTTGCAAATTCTCGAACTTTTCAAATATTAAATAAAATTTGTATTGGTAAAATGAAATTATCATCTTTCACAACCAGAATCGACAAAAAATAAAAATCATCTGTTATCTAAATATTAAATGAACCTCTTAGGATTACAATACGAATTTTTTACTCGCAATGTACTTCAAGTTATCAATGATGTCGGCTGAATATAACTTGAACTGCTACAATCTTATTACTTACAACTTATTGTCCTTATTAAGTTCTTCATTCCATTCCAATTCACCCTCACGGAGCTTCTCTTTCAGTCGTTGAACTGGAACATAGGTCATTTTTCGTAGTTCCATAAAATTATTTTTCATCCCAATAACCTGCAAAAGTAATATTTACTACATATTTAGACATAAATATATTCATTTAATTCGGAAGGGTAACGATTGAATTAAAATAATAATTCAATTAAACAAAAATTAATCTTTAATTAATGGAAGAACAGTACCCTTCGAATCGTTTTATTCTTTTTATTACTCGCCTCATCATTAAAATGAAACTCTGGTAAAAGTAATAGTACATTTGATGTTACCACTTCTTTTACATCAAATGTGGTATCGCAAGTGCACAAAACAGGACTATCTTCATAATCACCGCGAATAACAAATCTGAAATACAAACTTTCAGATGCTTACAGTTACATAATTTTTTTTTTTTTCAAGCTGATAAATTTCACTGCTTTAGGATTTTTTGATTTAATGCCAAAGATAAATCTTCAGAAACAAATTCTTCTTTCTTATATCTCGCAAAAGAAATTCAAAATGCTTACTGTTCACCGGCCATTATTCTATCAGCCAATCCTGAATTGATTTCGACCAAACGATAATCCCCCGAAAGTAGTGGCGATGCAAATTCTAAGCATTGCAATTCGGTCTGTAAAGGAAAAAATGACAATAAAATAAAGTTGACAGTTAAAAATTTTAAAGTAGCTATGTAAGGTTTTTGCCATTTTTCAAATTGCTTTAGAAGCAAAATTTTTAAAATTTTGCATACAATTATTACCTCCAGATTACTATCGAATGAGTTACATGCTGTTTCAGTTAAATTTTTTTTTGAAATGCTATCACTCTGGCCGGAAGCCTTCATGTTTTCGATGTTAACCTGAAAAACTTCCAAAATATATGCTTGATTTTCGAAATAACATAAGTCTCCGAATAAATGCATCAAAAAAAATCCATGATCATTCAGAAAATGAATATAAACCAATATTATTCATCTTACTTTACAAAAAAATTTAACGTAACTTCGAAAATTTCGATGTCAATGAACTACTATAATGCAATAAATGCAATATTATGCATCATGTATTCAATCAAGTTTGACCGTCACGTATTATGTTCATTTTTTAATTTCTCAAATTCTTTCATATTCCTAGATATTTCCACCTAAAGTTGATGTATAAATCTAAAACGCTATATATATATATTTATATATGAAATCAGCCCCACTGAAGCTATATTGAACATCAATGATTATATATTAGAATAACATTTCGCAGATATAATTTTTCCAGAAAAAAGATAAAGTTGACGAACTTACAGAAGCAGAATTCGGTCGAATATTTTGTTCCAAATGTTTTTTCGAGATTCTTTTCACGTATTTATCCATACTGCTTGGCTGAACTGATCATATTTAACACTAATCATACTTCACACATATCTATGCACACGTACCCGATCAATACAAACATAATCACATACATGGTTAGTATACTTGGAAATATCTGAATAAATATATGTATGTGTGTGTGCGTGCATATTGACGTATATAGATGCTTGGTAATGTCGTGCAGCGTGTAACTTATTATTTCCCACATACTTACGCATCATTTGATGGACATAAACGTTTGATGCAATCTGAACTGAATTAATCCTGATGCTTAGAATTAGTAAAATAATAGCATACATCAATATGTATATATCCACTATCACTCATTATATGTTTATACGTTATAATCATAAATGCGTGCATTCTGCAATGATTATACAGCATGCATGCCGCCTCATTATTATGCATATCTGCAACTAAATGCCATTGCATGCTTTCTGATTTCAGCGTGCGCCGCCTCAGGCTTAATCATTGTTATATGCATCGCAATTATTGCATGCGCATCTTATTATTATATGCATTTAATTGCGCTGCATAAATATTGCAATATAATTAAATTGCTAATTTATAATATGAAATAACACTCCAAAAATTAAAACAAATTACCACACCTCACTTTTTTCTAAAAAAAAAAAAATGTCGCAATTTCGAATATTGCATTTCGCGCTTGCATTACAATAGTCTGCTTATTGCAGCAACATAACAGTGCAACGTTGCATGCAAAAACTTTTCCAAACAAGGAAGGATCGGGAAGTTGAAGGGAAGTTTGGGGCTTGAAGTTGAAATTTTTTTCTTCAAAGTATTTTAGAAATGATGGATTACTCAAGTAAAGAAAAGGAGGTAAAAGATATTGTCTCTTTTAACGAGTTTACATCTCTTCCGTTTGGTACTTTTAATTTATTCTTTTATAAAAAAAAAAAAAAAAATTGAAGTTTAAATTCCTTAAACTTTTGAAGTTTTCAAATTAAATTACGAGAAAATGGTCGGAATAATCTAATGCTTAATTTTCTATCGTTTTACGCAATCTTCCTTGAGTTAACAATTGAATGGTTTTTTTATTATTTGGTATTGATCCCTCTATCGATCATAGAATATCGATAATACGAATCATATAATCATTGTTTAGTTTGATTTAGTAATTATTTAATTTAACTTAATTGGCGATTATTTTTGTTTAATTTAATCATTACTTAATTTGGTCTAATGATTATTTAGTCTGGTTTAATGATTGTTCAGTTTAATTTAATGATTGTTTGGTTTAATTCAGGATTAATTCAGTGATTATTTCGTTTAATTTAGTGATTATTTTGTTTGTCTAATTTAATAACATTTAATTCAGTGATCATTTTGGTTTAGCAAATATTTAGTTTAGCTATTGTTTAATTACTGACTGCTTAGTTTAATTATATATTTACTTATTTTAATGATTACATATAAGGACATTTAAAATTGAACTATAAATCTCTAGAATGTGAATATTTTTAAATTTGAACTATAAATACCTAAATCATAAAACAATATGCTTTCAAAGCATTGTACATGAAATTGAAAGGTAGGAATGCTTGGCTGATAACACGATGATAATAATTTAATTGTTGTCATTATCCGTAGTTACTTATATTTAATATTGGAGAAGAAAAAATATTTACTTAAGTGTATTTAAATATAGTCAAAAAATATTTAGATATACTTGAATTAAATGTTTATAACATACTAAAAATAATTTAATATTGCTTATTGACTGAATTTTATATTCTATTGCAACCATTCAATTGTTTGTTATATTTAAGATTCATTTTAGAAATATTTCGTCTAAATAATATTTATATATAACTGTAACACTCATAATTTAACACTATATCAATTTTCGGCGGCAGTTTTTTTTTTTTTTTGCAATCAAACAAATTTATTTATAGAAAGCAAAAATTTCTGAATAAATTGAAATGACAAAATTTTTACATCGTTAATTTACCAAAATTCATTTGTTTGCCAGTAAAAAAAAAAAAAAAAAAAAATGTTCAATTATATTATTTTTGGAAGCAAAATGCTTCCGATATTCACGAGTATAATAAGGAAACGAGGAAATATATATTAGCCAATAAATTATTGAATATCTTATTAAAAAAGGAAGAAAAGAAATGATAAAATGAAATAATTTTTTTTTTTTCGGGAATAAAATAATATTTCGATTACATCATTATTATTATCTATTTCTTGTTTTGTTGCAACAACAATAATTTTATTGTTGCTGATATTATTACTATTGATTTTGTTGTCCAAATTAATCCCTAAATTCTTCAAAAAAAAGAAAAAAAAAGAAAAGCGAAATAATATATTACTGGTATTGTTATTAATATTAATATTAATATTAGTAATGTTATTATTATTAATATTATTATTTTTTTATTGTTATTATTGTTATTTTTATCCAAATTTTACGCTGAGATATTTTTCTGCTACTGTTTGCTACATCATGAATAGAACTTTTGATATATGTTTCTAAATTTTGGAGAAAAAAATTTAATCATTCATCCTTTTCTGCTCATTTGGACAAGAAAAATGAATCAAATTTAATAAATTTAAAATTAGATCAAAATATCGGAAATTTAATCTATTCTTCCACATTTATAGCTTTTTATCAATTCTTGCATTATTCTGTTATGATGGATAATTTTATTAAAAAAATTTTTTAAAAATATTCATTTTCTGCTTTTTTTTTAAATTTTTTTTTTGGTTTCATCAATCTTATCTGTCTGCATACATTTTAGATTAATCGAATAAGCGTTTTTTTCTTTCAATGATATTGTTCAAATCAATCAGTTTCAAAATTTTTATCAAATTGATTTTTATTGATTTTAATACTTACTATTAATAGTAGCAATCTTTGAGTAAAATGTTCACAAATTTATTATTGCTTGCAAATATTTCTGATATGATTGATTATATATATTGCTACTGTTGCTAAAATTGATCATTATATTGCAGCATAACAGTTTTATGCATGTTACGCTGCATGTTATTGCAGCATAAAAATTTCACGCATGTTACGCTGCATGTTTATGATTGGTAGGTACATAATGTAGTATAAGTATAAGAAAAATAATCTTTTAGATTGATTTATATCAGTAGCACTTTTTCATTGCAATCTCATTTTTTTTTTTTAAATTTCAAATTCTCCTTATTAATTTTTATTCTCAAATATGTTACAAATCATAAATAAGTGAAGTTTTCAACTTAATTAAATTTTTCGTAATTTTCATCATTTTAAATTTTAAATTATAGCTAAAATTTGCAATTTTGCAAGCAAACAAAATAATTGAGAGATGGAAAAAGGAAAGAGAAATATTATGAAGCTTTAAAAAAAAAAAAATGAAGTTTTTATAGCTATTCAACTAAATAATTTTTTTTCTAATATCTGTGAAAATTTGAAAAAAATTGATTAAATATTGCTAACCATAAATTAGTTTGTCAGCAAAACGTCGAATGATCGAATTACTTATTTATCAAATTGTTAATTATTCATTTGATTTCTTTTTCTTTTTTCTTTTTTTTTTTTTTTTTTTTTAGGAAATATGAAATTTTGAGATAATTTCCAGCCTTAGTTAGTTATTTGAAGAAAATAGTTGATGAAACAAGCAATGATTTCATGTTCACATTTACTTGCTGCATTATCAACAAATTAGTTCCGGAATTTTTCCATATTTTATTTGTGACAAAAAAAAAATTTCTAAAATTTTTAATTTATAAAACTTGATCAATAATCTTTGGGTTATTTGATAAAAATGGAAAATGAAACAAAAAATTAACAATTCAATTGCAGTTTTTTTAAAGAAAAGAAAAATGAATGAATAAATAATAATCTCAATATCAAAAATTTTTCAATTAATTTTTCTTTAAGAATTTATATTAATATTTCATTTTTAGTTCCTTTATGAATTTTTTAAAAGCAATTTAATAAGTACTTTCGAAGGAATAAATTATGAGAAAAATTGTAATTAAGTGCAGATTCGTAAATCAAATTGTTTTAATGATCACCAAAAAGATGACATGTAAAATTAACGATAAACTGATAATGAAAATTAAAAAAGTGTGGTACGAAACTGTGGGATAGCAATCATCAAGAACTCCCGATACTATTTATTAGATAATTATAATATACGATAAATAAAATTCACAGAAAAAATATGCTAATTGAATTTAATCAATATTTGTGAACAGTAAATTGGTAAATCTAATTAATAAATCATTTAGCTTATGATAGCTATATTATGTTTTTATTAACCTAGAAAATATAACTGATTTGTTAGAGAACAAAAAATGTTTAGCTTATCAACTTATCAGACATAATCTATATGATATCACTTAGTTATTTCGTATGATACTTTTTGCTATTCATCAGAAATGCTAAAAAATTTAAACTTCAAATTTCATTTTTAAATGGAAATAATCCATCATTTAAAAACGAAAGAAAAAAATGAAACAAATGAAAAATTATTTTAATTATATTGCTTCAATACCGAGAATTAGTTCATTTTATTTTGAATTGTAAACTAATAACAAGGAAAGCAAATGCAAATTAATTGAAATAAAATTTTACAAATAAGATAAGATTAAGAAATTGGCATTTTCTTTTCTTCTTGTTTTCTTATCCCGAATAAATTTTTTTTTTTCATGCATAAATTGAAAAATATATTATAATAAAATAACATCGTCGTATGCCTTTGCAAAATAGCCAAAAATCTGTGCAAATATTACGCAGCAGTTGAATAAACACAACGATTATTTTGAAAATAAAAGCACAAAAATATTTTGTTTGTTTTATTTTCATAATCAATCGATGTATTCATTCAATTGATGTACAATATTTGCTTTGAAATATTTGGATCTGGTTTTATGTGTAGTTTGATTTATAAAACCTGATAAAAAAAAAAATTGATAGTTTATAAAAAAAAAAAAAAAAAGAAAAAAAAAAGCAAAGAATTTTTGCAGAAAACGAATAATATAGCGATGAAAAAAAAAAATATTAACTACAATAAGATTATCGAAGACTAATGGCAACTTATCCATTTTCTTTTTTTTCATTATTTTTTAGAATTTTTCGAAAAAAATTCTTTCCTATTTTTTTCAAAAAAAAAAGTAGCCAATTTTGAAAAAGTTTCATTTTTGAGATCGAAAATTGATGAAGATAAAGTATTGAGAAAATGTTTATATTTCCAAAAGTTTTAAAAAAAACGAAATAAAATTCGCAAGAGACAAGATTGCAACACAATTAAATGTAAAAATTATGAAAACATGCATATTAAAATTAGTTCCATATAAAAAAAATATATAAGATAGTTATTTGATCTGCATAAATTTTATTTTTTCTGAATTTTAAATTGACTTAATGAGTTTGATTTTTCGATTACCATTTAAAAACTATTTACCACAAAAAGCTTTCGATTTATTTCAATATTTCAACATATCTATTTAATATTTCAATATATTCATTTATAGAAATAAAAATAAGTCCATTGTAACTTTTGACACTACATTGCAAGTCCTTCATTGATTGATTTAAAATATTGACAGAACGTTGCATTCGAATAGGCGTGTGTTCCGATTTAAATATCCTACTTTTTTAATTTATGATCACGCCTATTTTCGGCACGTTTTTTTTTTTTTTTTTTTTTTTACAGATTTCAATTTTTTTTCATCGATTGATTTGGAATGCAACGTTGCATTCGAATAGGGCGCGTGTTTAAAGAACTTTTAGAGGTTTAAGATTTAGAACAAACATTTACATTGCTATTTATATAAACTCCAGATGGTTCATACGACCGGCTCCAGCTAGTATAATATATTTATCAATATTTCAATATGTCATCTGAAATTCAGTATATCTAATATTTTAGCATATCTATGACAACATATTTGTTCAATATTTTAATATATGTATAAAATATTTAACATATAAAATTTAATATACATTGCATCGATTTATTCAGTTCCGTCATACATTTGCATAGCTATGTCATAATTACAAATAGAATCAATTCATCATAGTGATAATAAAAATTCGAAAGTTGAAATGTTGAAAAATTTTTCCAATCGATAGCATTATAAAAAGATTGTTTCAGTCAGTTTTTTCAATTTTTTTTCTTTTTTTTTTTTTTTTTTTGCTATCACTAAAATGAATGTTAGGAATTATATATTTTGATTGTATAAACTATTATTTATGATAAAGGGTTAGAAAAAAAAGAAAAAAAAAAACGGGAAAAAGTGATCGACTGTTTATTCAAAAGAAAGAAAATATTTTGAAAATAAGACGCTCCAATTCAATTATTATCTCACATTTGATCGTTGTAATAGAACAGGATTCGTCCAATAGATTAAAATAATGATAAGAATTTATGGCTCAAAATTCAACTTCCGAAAGATATATTATTTCATACATCCATCAAATCCCTTTTTGTCAGTCATTGTATGAAATATTATCTTCAGTTAGATATTTGATATCCTAAAAGAATATCAATTGCATTTTGAATTTCAAAAAGAGTTAATCAATCTTTTTTGAATAATTTTAAAGTGGCAAATTGTGATAAGCATTTTTTCGCTGTGTTTTTTTGTTGGTAATATAGGATGTTTAATTCGAAATTTATGTAACTTTTGCAAGTTACTTTTTTCAGAATCATTCGATATGTTCTATTCATCATTTCAAAATTCTTTTTTATCATTAATCTAATAACATGCACTTTTCATACTTTTTTTTCTTTTTTTTTCTCTTTTTTTTTTTTTTTTTTTGTAAATTAGCATTAATAAATCATAGGTTTTCATTTATGGATATAACAGGTTATCTACAATATGACATTTTTGTAGGCATAGGAATTATTCCATATTGGATGGACTAGTAAAATGCTAATTAGATTTTATGGCCCGTCATTTGATTTATTTTGACTAATTTTAATTTGATTAGAAATAGTATCTTTAAAAAAGAAATAAAATTATAGCATTTTATTTATGCTTAATTAAAATAAATCAAATTGAAATCACAAAATCCGACTGAGAATGATGATGTGAGATTAATTATTTATGTATCAAGTAATTCAAATTTTTTAAAATGATATTTATGCAACAGCGATTCACTCATTCACTTTTATCTTGTTTTTTCAAATCAGATAATTTTAATTTTGTTTCTATTATTTTTTATGAAAAATTACTTTCAATGATTATGCAATTTATTTTAAGTTAAACTTGAAATCTATTATCCTAATTTTCTTTGCAATCATTTGTGATTGCCAATTATAAATGTTTTGAGAAAAATATATCGAAAACATATTTTAAATTGAATCTTTTTTGAATTATTTCAATTCATTTCATAATAAATCAATAATGATGGTCTAAGAAAAACGAAAAAATAAAGCAAATAATATTTGTATTTATGACTGAATTTGAGTTATTTATATTCATTCAGTTGAATTTAAATTAATTATATCAACTTCAACTGCAATCATTTTTTCAAAAATCTCACTCCTTTCTAGGGAATTGAAATTGACTTAATAATAATTTCATATTTAAATTATGTTAGAATGAATGACAAAAATATAAGATGGGATATGTTTTTTCATCCCGACTCCCATGCCTATTGAGAATGTAATATCATCGTGATCTACTCTAATGTGCGAATCATCGTGTTCTACTGGAATGTTTGGATGTTTAGACTGGCAGTATTGGGATGTTTTGTAAATGGGAGGTGGAGGGGGGAGGAGCAGATGGTTTTGGTGTTAATATTTAGGTATTTTTAAGAATTACTTTTCATAAACTGGCATATGCTAACACAAATCATTAGTGTGAAAATAGGACAAAAATTTTGATGTGAAAATAGGACGAAAATTTTATTCGAAATAAGCATAAAATGTTATATCACTTTCTTGAAAATATTCATTATGCCGCTTGTAGTTTTCCTGATCTTACTTACGTAAAATTTTTTAGAAGAAAATCATGAAATTCATGGTTTAATTGTACTTCGCATCTTCTTTTCTTTCTTCAACCTTTTCAACAATCATATTTATGTTCAAATTGGATTTCATGTATAAATTAGTAGAGTTTCAGGATACTTCCAATAGTATTCTTCCAAACAGAGAAAACGAAATTGAAAACATCAACATCTTTAATCTAGCTTTTCCTTTGAAATTTAATCGATAATAAAGTGCAATGCTTATATATATGCAAGCGAGCGTGTTCTTGTTCACCAAAATTTTTTGTTAAGATTAGTAATGATATCATTGGTGACATTAATAGTAAGATTTGCTTAGATGCAGAATTTTCAATTGATCGAGAAGTGTCTTTTTCCATATCCAAACAATGTTTGCATACTGTGCATGAAGATATAGAAAGGAAGGAATTTGAAGAAATAAGAAAAGTATAGTAGAATGTATTGCAACTTTTCGTTGCTGATCTCGTTAAATTTTTCCTGTCCAGTTCAGGAATTGTTGACGCACAGTGCGTATGATATATTTTTTGTAACGCTTTACGATATGTTTATTGCTTTTAGAAGTACGAGAATGAAATATGTCATAGAAAAAGCGCTAGAAAATGGTTGATGTAAGGTATTATTTCAGGTACATTTCATTTGTAATAGTGCAATTAACATACCATGGCTTGCGGTATTGCATTAAAAAGGCCATACGATTATGATGATTATCTAATTGCGGAGGGAAGTGAAGCGAAACGTGCACGTCATACTCAAACCCATTGCTCACCATTCCGTGCACAAATCGGTACAATCGCTGCATCACTGCCGACTTCAGGTGCTTCGAGTGCTTTGATGCAACTACGCGATCCTAAAGTAAAATCACTTTATTTTTTCTGCACTCATTGATTCATTAATTCATTGATTCATTAATTTTGGATTGCGATTTTATGTAGACATTTAAAAAAGAGTTGTATTAGTTGTTTGTTATCATATTTATGGTTTGGATAATAATTTTAATGTAAGGTTTACCCCCCCCCCCCCCCCCCCCCCCCCCCCCCCCCCCCCCCCCCCCCCCCAAATTTTTTTTTTTTTTGATTTTTTTGAAATTTCCGAAAATATTTCTATGCATTTATGCTGTTCAGTGCAGCTTTTGTTTCGCAGCAATATTTTTTTAGTTTAGGAATTTTTTATTGATTTTCTACATATAATATTGCGATGTTTTTGAATTCGCCTAAATTCAGCAAATTGTTGAATTTGCAGGACCGTGAAGCTTGCGATAATTCACCATTTGCCCAAGTTGGCAATAATTTACAGCTTTCATCGGGACAGTTAGAATCGTATTTGCGGGCTGAAGTAAGTTGTTTACGAATGAATGCTTATGTATTTGGATCCAAGAAAATATTTTTAAATATTGTGTATGGTCCGCTTTCTCTTTGTCATGCTTTAAGATTTGGTTTGCATTTTGGGTTTCATGTGTAGGATGCTATTTGCAGGTACGTTATCTGAAACGTCGCCATCTAATTCCACATCGCACGCTTACTTCAAATGTGATGAACGCAGGTGACTGTGAAGGAAATGGTGCTGCACAGCGATACGGGTCTCATTTTTCTTGTAATTTATCATCCGGGAATGGAACGAATTCGGAACATGGTTATCGTGAAGCACCATTATCACCCAATAATAATGTGAGAAAATTTTTTAAATTGTTAGATTTCTTAAATCATTTGAAATTTATATTCATGCATATCATAGCAAAGCAATGAATAACTGATTTTCTCGACCTTCGACCTTGCTCACTTTATTTCGATTAGGATGAGAAGCATATTCATGTTACATCTGGAAATTGATCTATACACGTATAATTTTATCATTATTTTGGGATTTTAGTCGGGCAGTGAATCAGAAGGTGAAACAAATGTGCAAAAGACGTCATCAATGAAGGATCTGTACGAGAAACCACAGTTTTCTCTAAAGCAGGTAGGCATTGGAATCTCAAGCTATATATTTTTTGACGACTTGCATGAATAATTAATACCGTGAAATCATGAGTAATTAATACCGTGGATCAGAAAAATGATCACATGCGAAATTCTCCTGTCTTCTGTTTACATTTACATATCCTTAATGAAGTTTATAAACTACTGTTACACTATTAGAAAAGAGAAAAAGAATCAGCAATCAAACATCTTTAAGAAGTAAAGTGGGTGAATCTTGTTGAATTTTGAATTTTTTCGGTCTTCAGGTAATGATGATTTGCGAAAGGCTATTAAAACAGCAGGAAGTACGTCTTAGATATGAATACGAAACGATATTGAACCAACGTTTAGAAGGTAATTTTGTTTATCACATGTGAATACATAAATTTTTTCAAGGCGTTAAAAAAAAAAATACTGTCATCCTTTTCATTTAGAAAAAATTTCACAATAACTCTAACTCTCTGTCGTCTCTTCATTTCCCAGCATCTCTTTCTCTCCAGAACTAATATGTATTATAACATCAATCTTTTTTCAAAGAATTTTAGAAAATTTTTTTCAGAGCAGCATGAACAATATGTGCAATTTGCTCGCGAACAAATTGAGCGTCAGCATCAAGACGATGGTGTAGAATTATCGTACCTTTCCTAACAATTTTTAATTTCCGTTTCACTCTCGCTAAAGATGTTGGGTAAAAGATTTCATTTTCCTTATTCGATAGATATTTCTTCACTATAACAAAATACTTTAGCGATGATATTTTACAGTGATAATTCGTTGACCACTTTTCGTTTATGCTCTTTTCATTAAAACTGAACATTACCATAGGAGCTCTTTTCAAAAATTTCCTCTTAATGATGATTTTTTTATAACTTCTCGAAAGTATGAGATGAATAAAATAGTATATGGTAATGGAATTTTTGCGAATTTTATTTTCTAATCTTTAAGATAATGTTTTATTGATTGAAAAGAACCTTTCGAAATTAGTTACTTTTCCTAGTTCTTTATGAAAATTTCTGTGATTTGTGGGATCTTATTTGGTCATTTCTTTCTTATCTTTGTTATGAAGAATTATTATAATTAAGTAATCCGCTATGAATGCGTAAAGTGGTAGTGATAGTATTGGAAAACTAGGCGGTCTTTCTGGCAATAAGGAAACAGAAAATATACGTATTAATTAGAGAGTTGATGTTGAGGTTAATCAATTGTGTGGACTGAAATTTGGTGGGCATTAATTTTTGTCTCGTTAAAGTATCAGTACTTTTCAGTGATTTATATATCATTTGATCTTTTTTTTCTTTAGCTTGTTGCGATGAAATTGAGATCCCAAATACTGTAGCTTTTACGGTCCCGATTAAATATGTTCCTTGTCAGTAACATTTTTCATAGCAGTATTTGCTTTTACACATAATATCTTCCCGGTTTATTCTAAAAGTTTTATTACAAATGCTCTTTTTTATATGCAAGTAAACGCTAAAGAATGGAAATATTATTGGGTCGTTTCATATCAAACTTCTATTAGTATGTATGTCAGTTTCGCTTATGTTACGCAATTAGGCTGACTGATAATATATCGCGCTTTTATATGTATCACATTGATTGAATAAAGCAGTTCTTCCGTTTTCGAAATTGCATTTTTATTTACCAATAATTGCAGAGACTTTTTTTCGGAAATACTAAAGGTTTTGCCATTTCGAGATTTTACACGTAACTGTTTTAAAATTGAGTCAAGATTTTATGCTAAAGTCAGATTATTTCACTCAAATATAATCGATCAATAAACAATATTGCCTTTCTAACTTCGGTAGAACTTCAGTGGTATGATAGAAAAGAAGAGTCAGATTCAATACTACACTCTAGTGTTGTAGAAAGTATTATTGCGATAAAGCTATTACTATTACCATTAACAATAGATGAGATATGACAGGACGCGATAGACTCGGTGTTGTATATCTGACTTGTGACTTGTCGTCAATAGCAAATAGATTTTGTGTGACCCTGAAGCATTGAGATCGATTTATCGCAAAGACAAGACACTTAGTAATGAGATGCAATGAGAGGGATTATAATTTGAATGAAAAAAATAAAAAAAAAAAAAATAAACGACAATCAATGTGACAGTCAGAGTCACGAACTAAAATTCTGCTCCGTCTTTTTAGAGAATCACAAGAATGTTTGTCAATTCAATGAATTTCGCTTTGACAAAAAATCGATTTTCTTTAGTAAAAGAATGAAAAAAAAGAAGAGAATTAAACATCAATATATAAATTATATCTTCGAAATGTTAGCGAATGAAAATAAGGGATTGAAAATGACTGATATAATTATAAATGCTATTGATAGTTTTAATCGAAAGATTGAATTTTTAATTAATTGATTGAAATATCACGAGTTTTTATATAATAATCGTATTGTACAGGGAAAATTTGTCAAATTTGCTATTTAAATTTCTTTAATGTTTCTGAATTTACGTCATAATTTGTTACACTGAATTTTTTAATCTTTATGAATGGATTCTACATCAGGCAGGATTGCTACCCGAATTTCTTCTGTGGATTTACATCAGGATTACTGTATTGCATTTTTTCAATATTTATGGATTTACGTCTGTTTTATGTTTTTTTTTTTTTTTTTTTTTTTCTAAACTTCTATGGATTTATGTTAGAATTGCTATCTGAATTTCTTCAAAATTTTATAGATTTGCGTCAAAATTGCTATCTGGATTTATGTTAGGATTGCTAAATTGAATTTCTTTAATATTTATGATATGAATAGAAACTATTTTTCTCTATTAATTCGGTCAAATGATCAATAAAATATTCTTTAAAAGATATTTCGGAAGTCATTGAAAGATCGACGGAATTTGATTAAATCTGATAAAATTACCATGAAATTGAAACAAATAACATGTCATTAGTAAATATATTGATTCTATTTATTCAAATTTTTCAATTCCATTAACTTGTTTTTGTTCGATTAACAATAATTTAAAGGTATGAAAAAACATTCCTCATAAAGTTAATTATTTATTTATTTATTGAAAAATTAATTTATAACAATCGAAATATTTAGAAATAACAAAATTTTTTTTTTTTTCTATACACATAAAATAATCACCATTGACAGGAAAAAAAAATAATTATACGATTAACATTATCTGATAATGTTAAAATTGTTGATAAAAAGGAAAAAAAAAAACGAAATAAGTACTTGTATTGGAAAGAATTTAGAATATGTAAAAATTGAATAAATAAAATAATTTCTTTCTTATTTTAAATAAAATTTGTAAAAAAAAAACGGAAGTAAATTATCCTTACTATTACAATTTTTGATTTTTTTTTTTTTTTGGAAGAACATTTCGAATATTTCAGAAATTTATTCAAGATTGATACTTGAAAAAAAAAAGTGATAAATATCACTTTTTGATCTATCGTTTATCTATCTTAATGATCTTTCCTTTAATTAGTTAAACATGGCTTATTAAATTTATTTAATCTTGTCTTGGACGTTTAGTTACGTAAATAAATCGTAAACGAGTTGAACCGGTTGTCTCATCCGGATATCCGGTTATCAATGATTCTGATGTTGTAGTTGTTGTTACTGAAAAATTATTGCTAACGTTAATTTTGCTTTTTCACTTTTTTTTTTTCTTATGCTAATTTTATTTTCGTTATCTTCTGAAAAATCCTTTATCATCATGATTAGTTCATTTTTCTGAATCCTTGGCAATAATTTCGCAAAAATTATAATTAAAGGATTCTTTTTGGCAAAATGACGAGCATTATCGAAGATGATCGAAACTAAAGCCATCAAAAATATCAATTTTATACAGAATTTACTACATTTTGAAATATTTGATGATAAATTTGCTTTTGTTAATAAGTGTGAAAAACTTCTACTAATTAATAATTAATGATTAAAATATTGCATTAATTAAAAGATTATCGTTTAATTATCAATTTTGTTTTATATAAAAGTTTTTTTCAATACCTTTTAAAAGTTCCTGATCATGTATTTTATCAGGAATTTGTTTATTTGCATTATCTTCAATATCACCAACTGTAATGCGAACATTATGTGCAAGATAGTTTGCAATATCGCTAAGTTGATATGATTGATGGAAATCATTTTTGTTAATTCCGGAAATTTGCTGTTGTTCTGTGTTAGCAGAAAATTCAATATGTTTTATATCCTGAAAATTCTGGAAACTTTTCTATTTTTTTTTTTTTTTTTCATTTTTAAACCATTAAATCATTCTTCAAGTAAGAGAAAGGATGTAAAAAAAAAAAAAAAAAAAATTATGAAAAGTATTTCAAATTCACTAAAATATAATTATTACGAAAGACTTTTTTTTAGCTTTTAAAAATTTAATAAAAAAGGATATTTTCTAAGATAATCTATTTAAAATATAAAATAAACTGATCGATATAAGAAAAATGAATTAAATTTAATTGAATTGCTATTCAAGCAAAATGTACAATTTTTTCGAATTTATTTTTTAAAATTTAAATTCCTTCTTTTTGCAAATTATTTCATTCAAGATATTTGCTTAATTCGTGGCATCGAAAAATGCAATTTTTATACATTTACTTCAATTTTAATTTTTTCTGTTTGTTAGCCATAATCATCTTATTCTATTTAAATCCATAAAATAATTTTACAATGAAATAATAATAATACGAAATAATTATTCTTTTTTTTTTCTATTATATATCTTTTCATAAACGAAATATTTTCTCATTTTAAGCAATTTATATCAAGAATTTGTATTTCTTAACTTTTTAAGAAATATTTTTCAAAATTTCTAAGAAAAAAATTGAAATTTTTTAACATTTTTTCAAGCATGTATCATTGAAATTTGAGAGAAAAAAATTTATAGTATATATTAAACTAACTTTATTTTCTTGATTATTAGTAATTGGAAGAATTTTCGATGCTAATTGTCCATTATTCGCAATTTGTAATGATGGCTTATCATTATTATCATCATAATTATCATTTTCATCATTTATACTAATTGAAGTTTTGATCTTTTCATTCAACGAATCTAAAATTTTATTTAAAAATTTAAAATTATTCGTTTATAATAATAACAGTTATTTTCTAAGGCTAATTAAGATTAAAATAATACTGAAACAAGCATGCTATATTTCTTGAACTTTTAAATTAATTAATTAAAAAAAACCACTATATAATTTACTAATTAAAAATTTCTCAATTGATCTTTTATTTTCCAATCGAAATGGAACAAAAAAATAATAAAATAAATAAAAAGGAACTAAAATAAATAATTAGCATCATTATCACCAATCTTCATAATCTTTTTCAGAAGTTATTTGTCGGATCAAATAAGAAAATACTAGGTTTAATTAAAAGTATGGATATGACAAAAAAAAAAAAAATATTATTCAAATAAGCACAATTTTCATACTTATTTATCTAAAATAGAAAAAGATAAGTGAAAAAAAGGTATCATTTAAATGAAACAATTTAGCTATTAAAAATAATCATTATCATTACCTTTATTATCATTTTCTTCATCATTCATCGCTTCATCATATTCAATTATCGTTGATTGTGATGACATTGCGGGAAGTTGCTGTGGCATATTGTCAAGTTGAATTTTTGGTGATAAAATAAATGGCTGTTTTGATTTTACATTTGAAATTTCATTCGATACATCATCAGTTATTACTGATGTATAAGTTGAACTTTCGTGTAACTTTATATTCTTCTCTTTTTTTCGTTTCATTTTTGTCAATTGTTGTGGTTTCTTCTGAAAATTTCTTTCATTTTTCATTTGTTGGAAAATAATACGGTTATTATGAAATGAAACAAAGAATATTATTTTATGATAATTCGAGAAATTTGTAAAAAAAAGAAAAAGATTTCTTTTTTCAAAATACTAACCCTCAATTTTTTTATTGAAATAAAGATATGTGAGGATCTTTTTTCTAAAGAAAAAAATATGCAAAAAAAAAAACTTCATTAATAATAAATCAATTTTTCAGGCAAAATACAACAGTCTTAAAGTTTTTGAATTTTTTTCCTTCTTAAGGCTTTTCAAGAGAATATTAATTACCGCATTCTTTCCATCAAGTAATTTCATTTCTAATGGACAAGGGCAGAAGATCGCATTAGCACCTGGTTCACCAACTGGTCCTCGATTACCTCTAGGACCGAAATTCCCCGGAAGACCATCCATTCCCTTGACACCTTTCTTACCATCCGGTCCAGGAGGTCCATACACATAGTTTCGCTTACCTAAAAATTATGGCTTTACATCTGAATTTATAAAGTTTTTTTTAATCTATCAATTAGATCGAAACTTTTAGCTGAAATGCTAAGAGTTACCTCGAGGACCTTGTGGTCCAGTTCTACCGATAGATCCAGGAAGTCCTTTTGGACCCGGTTCTCCAATACCGCCTGTAGCAGGCTTTCCATCTGGTCCTTTTGGACCCCTAATTCCACTTGTTCCATTATATCCTTCTGGGCCTTCTAAACCAATTTCACCTAAAAGAAACAAATTAAGAAATTGGCAATTTCTGAAGCACATTTCCGTCAAATTATAAAAAAAAAAAAAGAAGTTCATGAAATACCATCTTGGCCATCGGATCCGGGAATTCCTGGAATACCTCGATCACCTTTTGGACCTTGTATTCCTTGATTACCCGGTGCTCCAGGAGGTCCACGTTCTCCTTGTGGACAAATAATGCATTGTTGCTGGATTTCATTCAGGAGTTCAAACGCACTTTTTCCTGGTAATCCGATAGGTCCATTATCACCTTGTTCTCCATCCTCACCTGGATCTCCTAAAAAAACAGATTGATTGAATTCACTTAAACTTAATTTGAATTAAATTGAATTATCATAGATTTCCTAAAAAAAAAAATAAATTGATTGAATTCACTTAAACTTAATTTGAATTATCACAATTTTTTGTATAAAATATCTGAATTATTATTTAATAAAATATTGGATTTTATACCTGGTGGTCCTGGTGGTCCAAATTCAGGCGGTGGACAAATATTTGCCGATTTTTTTCTACGTAACAATTTTTGACGTTTCTCAGTTAGATGTACATCACCTGTATCGGCTAATAGCTATAAATAAACTTCCAAAAATATAACTTATTTTAGATATATATATTTTTCACATTATGTCGTAAAATTTTTTTAGCTCTTTTTCTATTTGTTTCAAAATTATTAATAAGTTATCTTACAATCAGTTAAAAATATTTAAATAAAAGTATTACCGAAAATAATAGTTTTTTTTTTTACAAAGAAAACAGTTTTGGCAATAATTTTTCCATTTTTAATAATTAATTATAATTAATAACAAATAGATAACCTTAAATAATTTCATGCGTTCCTCAACATCATGTCTTATAATTCCAGCATGCTTGAAAAATATTGGCAAAAAAATTAATTGTGCTAATATTGTCAAAGCACTAATTAAGAAAGTTATGCCAGCTATAGCACCATAAAACATCTGAAAATGTATAAAAATGAATTAAATATTGAACATTATAAAATACTTTGTAACATATTTTACTATTTAAAATTCGAATAAATCAAAATGAAACAATAGATCTGAATTAAAAACTAAATTAGTTGGTGTAAAACAGTAAGCGAAATTTAGTGAAACAATAGAAAGACAATAAATCCAAATTAAACAATGATAATTCCAAATAAAAAAAAAAAAAAAAAATTTAGAATTTTTGTAATCATTCAATCTTTAGAGAAAAAAAAATTACCATTTATTAGATGATTGTTATTTTTTATCAAACTTACTTATTACAATATTTTGGGTAAATTCTTTCCGCTTAAAATTGGTCAATTTCGAATATTATTACATTATTATTATAAATATATTTTCAGTTATCAATTTAATTTCGTATTAATAAATTCGCAATAATTAATTAAAGCATGCATGAAATCAAATTCAATATTCAAAAAGAAGAATATCTTCATTTATAATTAAATTTCGAAATGCTGATTTTTATATAATTAACTACTAATAATGATCAGTTAATATATACAGGAAATTAAATTTGATATATGAAAAAAGGAATGCCTACACTTATAATCAAATTCCGAAAATATAACCTTATTTGAATGAATTAGCAATAATTGTTGAATGCATACACGAAATTAAATTCAGTACAAATTGACATTAATTTCACGTGTAAATTATTTAATTATTGTTAATTATCCAAGATATATATATGTATAAGAATAAGAAAGGAATAATTTCGAAGAATTTTCAATCAATACATGATTAACCAACAATTTTCATCCAGTTCATCTGCATATTCATACATCTATGAACTAAATTTAATACATATCAAAATTAATTTCGCAGTTGTATTAATTAATTATTGATAACTATCAAAGACAGATTTACGAATATTTTATTTTCTTGTTCAAAAGAAAAGAAAAGAATTGATATTTTATCAATTATCAAACAGTTATCAAGGAACTTGACGACTTTTTCATCCAATTTTCCACATACTAATACATCTATGGACAATGTGCAGGAAATGCTATTATAATTTTGGGGTTTTTTTTTTGTCAACTAAAATTATGCCTTCCTTATCACCCTGAAATAGGTTCATCTGAGAGAGAGAGAATTGACCTAATTTTAAATAAATGAAAAAAGGGATTTTTTTTCTTTTTTTTACCAAAAGAATATAAAACAGAAGATTTATTTGCAGATTTATTTGAAGTTATTTTAGCAATCATTGTAATATCTTTTTTCTTGTCTCTCTCTTTCTTCCTCTCTCTTCCCCTTTCTTTCGTTTCATTTCTTTTTATTGTATCTTTTTGAGAGGAAATTTATTTTACGCAATATATAAAGCAAACTTTAAAGAATAAGAGACAGGAGAAAAGAAATCAGAGATATCAACTTCATTAATTAAATGAATTTATTTAAATTAAATAAAATCATCGGTAATAAATTAATTAAGAAAACGGAAATTCGAAATTAAAATAATTTACTAAAAGAAAAATTAAAAACTAAATGAAGAAGAAATTATTTTTTTCGTTAAAAAAGTGATGAAAAAAATTTTTGTTATTCTTGCTTTTAAAAAATGTAAATGAAAGAAAATAAAATGATAGATAATATATTTTCATTCCACTTATTCTCTTGTTCAAATTCATCCTTTGCATCACCACTTCAATTTTTCCTTCAAAACAAAAATTTCAGTAGGAAATCAAAATATATCGATTTTTTACGGAAATATGTCTTCACATATTAAACTTGGGATATTTTTATTTAGAAAAAGAAAAAAACCATTTCAAAATTTTCTCTTTTTTTGGATATAAATATTAATGTTTATTTTATTCATTAATTTATTTAAGATCTAAACAAATTTAACAAGACCACTTGACATATGACATACGGAAACCATATACAACTATAAAACATCCATGTACAAACTTACATTCACAAATAAATTTATATTCGTCCACGTACAAGAACATATATCCAGCTACAAACTCATATATAATTCCAAACATATTTTTACAAAGTTGCATACATTTATAAACAAAGTTATAAATATATACAAATATAATTCTAATAGAGCTGTTTTTTTTAGCTTAAATTTTATTCAAATTTGAAATTTCACATTTAAAATTAAAATACCACATTTAAGAAAATTTTGAAATGTTACATTTAAAATTCAGATAAAATAAAAATTAGCATTTTTCTTTTGAATGATATGAATGAATTCTTTTTCTTTCAGATTTCATTTTACGCTGCAAATTCGATAAAATATTTAATTATTTCATATTAATATTTCTATTTAACTAACCAAATCCTTTCTTTTTTTTTGCCGTTAAATTTTATCAATTAATTTACATGAATAAATATAAGTTGGAAAAAATATAATCGAGATTATAACTATTGGATCCTAAGTATATTCAAATAAATTTAAATTTAAATATTTAAGGAAATATTTACGACGAAGTATTTGATATATTCGTGCATATCGATTTCCAATAACTGTTCTGAGATTATCAGTTGATTTTTTTTCTTTTTTTTTTTTTGTCGATTGATATAAACGTGATTAGAAAAATTACATGAAATATTTACATAATAGTAATAAAATATAGCATAAAACATTTGACACTACGTAACATACGCTACTTGCAAAAAATATCTTTCCTGTAATATTTACATATATTAAATGCTCTAAGAGACTGTAAATTTCAGATCGACACAGCTGTTCGATATAGCAACAATTCGGCCGTTCAATTTGACACAGTTCGACAGTTCGTTGCAGTTTGACTAATTTTTAGTCAGTTAATAAATAGCAGGAATTTCGCGGACAGTTCGACAGCAGCAAAAGCAATAATTCAGTGGCATGGGCAACAGTTCATCAGAAGTGATGGCGATGGTGGAGCGAATAGTTACGAAGAGAAATATCGGTAATGTCTTGAGCATTCAACAACTGTTCATACTCTGATTGTTTACTGTGATAATGCATGAAGTTTGCAATTGTTAATTTCGGAAAAAGAAAAAATGAATAATATTTTAAAAAATAAAAAATTAAAGCAACAATTTCTACAAAACATTTATATTATCATAAAATTGATTACATTTCAACATTTAATAAACATTGATTAATAGCAAAAATATAATGTAAATATAAAAGAAAATAATAGCTTAAGAATAAGTTTAAATTTAAAAATTAAATGCAGAGAGAAATACTAGTCTAAGCCTGAAACTAAATCCAAGAAAAAGAAAAATTCTGAAATATTTTGCAAATATATTTTGCAAATTTTCACAAAAATTCTGAAAAATTTCTTTTTAGCAAAAATAAAAAAGTTTTTTTTTTTTTAAGATAAATCTAGTAGATTATTTATCACTCAGTTCTGTACTGATAATTGAGCATTTTCTGATATTTGCCTATAAAACCCCAATGAGGAAAAATTAATCCAAGTATGAAGCGAGTAACATTTGAAGTAATAAATGGTTGCATCCAATGTAATAATGTACGATAAATAAACAGGTATTGTAACGGTGATGAAATTGCATGACGTCGTTGAAGTCGAACAAATATCGCTGTCGTAAGAACCAACTTATCATATCGAGCTGATCCTAAAAATTATTTATCTAATATAGATATATCCAATAGTTCATTTCTAGCTTCACCTTTTAGGTTCTGGTTCTGCTTTAGTTCATTTGATATAATATATATCAAGTTAGGAAACTATATAACATCGGTTTTTTTTCTTTTGCGGAAGATTTTTATTGCAAAAATTACTTACTCAGTTATATTCATCTCAAAAATCATAAAAAATCTGTCAATTTAAAATTTATAAAGGAAAAGTTATTTCACAGAAATTAATTATCAGAAGGTAATAAAAACATTTATCTAGCACATCATTGCATCAGCATGAGAAGATTTTACATACTAATACTAAAAAGCGAAATGTTCTCTCGTACAATTTATATAATTTATGATTTACCGTAATTTGAGAGAATTATTTAATAATTCTTTTGATATATTATTTAAAAAAGAAAAAATTATTTGATGTACTACCATATATTTTTATTAGTTTTTGATGACTAATTTCTGAAAAGTAATTTTTCCTTGATAAATTTAATAAAAGTTAAATCGAAATTTACCATCATCAGAGATTTAAAAGAAATAGAAAATTGTTAAACTTAATTTTAACCTCTAAGTAAATGCATCAGTAACACTTCTATAGTGAATAAAGTACCAGAACGACCACAACCATCTAAGCAATGTATAATTGTTGCCGTTGGCGATAAGCGTGCTCTAGAAAAATAAAAATTTAAATAACTCATTAAAATCAAGATAAAAATTTTTCCGAAATTTTCACTTAATTTTCATTTTTACTGGAAATTAAATAAAGAAAATATTGCAGTGGTAAAATGTCAATGAAAATTGTGTGATTTATTTTGATCATTTGAAAACATACAAATTTTATCGCATTATATTATTTAAAAAGAACGAGAAAGATTAGCTTACTGTATTACTATGATATGATGTAAAATGATAATATTAAAAAAAAAATTTGACAAAACAGATAAAGCACAATTTCATTGGTCTTCATTTATTACTATACTAAAATCGAATAATCAATCAAATTATTTCCTTCACTCCTTTTCTTCCTTTTTTAAAATTTTCGTATTTTGGATGTGAATCTAATTTTTATAAATTTTTCAATTTATATGCAAAAAATCCACACATACATCAAGAAATACAAATTTCATGAATATTATTATTGTAAAATAGGCAACGATAATAATACTATAGTCAGCATCATATTTCCATCTCAAATTAGAAATGATAATAATACCGTAATTAATACCATCTCAAATTAAAAATGATAACAATATCATACCTAGCATTAATGAGATACTTGGCATTATCTTATCATCAAATGAAAAATTTCAAATTGGAAACAATCACAATACTACACTTTGCATTATTTAATTTTTCAAAAAAAAATTGAGATCAAGAAAATACGGGCTGAATCATGTAAGCAATAAAGAGGTTAAATGACTGATAATCATGGTGGATAATATTGATAGCAATGATGATAATAGCGGTAATGTTGGTGAGTATAATAACGATATTGTTGATAATGATAATGATAAACTTTAAATGATAAAAAAAACCACCAAATGATTTTAGTGATAAAAGAGATAAAGCATATACCGACGAAGTATGCGTAATGGCCAATAAAAATCGTTAAAATCATTCCAATCATATTGCCAATGTTCTAATTTATGCACAAAGCCTTCTTCATCATCAATTCGATGTATCGTCAAATGGGTAACATTAAACAATGGATCAATAATGCAATCGATTTTTTGATTGCAAACAATATAATTACCATATTGAGTTTCATCATTTTCAAATCTATTTAAATAAAAAATTTTTTAAATTTGAAATTATTATAATTTAAAAGAAAATTTTGTTTCGTTCATATTGAATTTGTTATATAGCAATGCAAACTTCAAAAAAAATTTCTAGACTTATATCATCTTCTCATTGTTATTAATTAAACAGTATTGTTGATTTTTGCTATATAATATTTCAATGTTGTAACATTTTAAAATATAATTTATTAACGGCAATATTCAATAATTAATGATCAGAAAAAAAAGAAATAAATAAAGTTTGAAATTTTAATTTAATCATTTCAAGTGTCATTAATATACAACGTCATTGTTGCTGTAATTCAATTAAATCTTAACTGGTAATTTTAATGGTAACTTTTCTCTGAAAATTTAATATACACTATTAATTGATTTAAGCTAAATATTTGCAAAATTTCAAAAATATTCCAAAATACTTCTGATATTTATTAAATAGATGTATGAATGTTGATAAAAATGATAAATTTGAAATAATAAGGTTTTACTTTGTTATTTGCTGATGTATGTAAATTAATGTAAAACTCAGAAACATTTAAAGCATTCATAAAAGTTTTAGAAGAAAGTTGAAAGCTTGAAAATTGAAAATTGAAAGTTGAAAATTGAAAATTGAAATTTTGAAAGTTTACTGCTCAAATTTAGCACTTCCATGCCAAAAATAATACCTTGGCCAATAATACAGATAAATGTTCGGTAGTACCCCATCTAATAAGCCTAGACTTTTGACATCTACAGCTTTGCATAACATAATAATGTATTTCGAACGTTCCTGCCAAACCATTTGCCAGAAATCATTCATTGTTGACGGAAGTGGTGCTTGCGTTAGAATAAATGTGTTCAATAATGGACCACCACGTACGTATGATGCGTGAATAAAATCATCGCTAAAAATTATCATCAACATTTGTAAGAAGCCAATAAATAATAGATTTAAATTAATGAAAATAAATTAATACTTGCGCTTAAAAAAACTTACAAAATTGATTTATTCTGAAAAATTTTCACAAAAAAAGAATCAAAATTAAAAGTGATACAAGTTAAATAATTTTTTTCCTAATAATGTTAGAAAAAAAAAATTTTTTTAAAGAATCATTTATAATAACACTACTGTGGAAATTAAATTATTTAACTTTTAACAACTTTCTTCATTAATAAGCCTTCTAAATTCTTTTAATTACAAATGATTAAGTAAAATTACTACATCAAAAAGGGCAAAAAGAACTTTTAGACTAGTTTTAATTCTGAATTGGCGGTAGAAATTCTTTACTGATGCTTAATTAAAGTACGATTTGGTTAAATGCAGAAAAAAATCAAAAAATAGATAGCTATTATAACTTTATGCAACCTATAAAAAAACACCTTTAATTTTTTACTGAATTTCATCATTGAATATGCAGATTCGTTTTGAATTTAAGTTACTTGTTGAAATGGAAAAAATCAATAAATGATTGATTTCAGAGAAATCAATAAACCAATTATTATGAGTACGAAAATGATGAACATTCGAGGAAAAATTTAAGAAAATAGGGAGAAAAAAAAAGAAAAAAACGTTGTTTCATATTATTAATTTGAAGTTCATTAGAGTAAAATGACCGGTAATATAAATTTTTTTGTATAAACGAAAAGATCTAAATTGCTATTTCGCATTTATCTTTGATATGCTAATTTTGATTTCAAATAATCAGAATATCAAATTAATAATGTCGTAATATAAATCTGAAAAAGCATAGAAATTTCAAATGATTAAAATATAAGCCATTTTAGATGATTATCGAATTAAATTAATTTTTTTTTTCTTGAATTACTGTCATAGTTTATAGCTTTTTTTTTTTTTTTTTAAATGAATTTTCACGAAATAATCATAATGATACTTTTTATCATTTGAATGATTTGTCATACTACTAGATTTTAAAATATCATCTATATGGTGTAGATTTGACGATCTTGGTGTTGTAAAATTATAGGAAATCGTTGAACCATCATCATTATTCGTTGTTTTTTTATGCCGTAATATTACACGACTGATATCAGCACATTCGAATACTGTAACACGAAATAATACAATTTTGATCATTATTGTTACTACATTTGAAATAAATACTAAAACTATAATTATAATTGGGATAATAAAGATTTAATTCCAATATAAATAATATTTAACTTGCAAAATTTTTGAAATTGAAAAACAATCAGAAAATGATCTATGAAAAACTTAATCGAGTTATAAGGACATGTAGCGAAAAATAGTCATTGACATCGATACCGGAAATCAGACTTTATGAGAGAAAATTAATTTATAAAATTTTTTTTTCCAGAAACAAAGAAAAATCTTGTAATTGATCAGTAATACTAGATTATTCTTTAATTATTCAATATATCTGATAAAGAAATGACCTCCTGATAAAAAAGTGATCATGAGACATATGGAATTGAATTTATTCCCAATTCAGATTGCGTTTCATTCGAAGTGTCAAAAATGTTTATTGATATTTTTTTAAGAATAAAATATCTTTGACATTTTCAATCTTGTTTAATCATAGAATCAAAGGAAAAATAACTTATAAAACGAGCATTATATTATTTTTTGTAACAGTTTTTAAATCAAAACTAACATTGATTTCTTGCCTTAACAAGATTTCGGTTAAAAGCATTCTGTTCTGCCTCTTCCGCTGATAACGGATTACGCTCAAAAAATGTTTCTAATTGTCGCAATTCTGCGACATATTCCTGAAAAAAAAAAAAAGGACAAAAAAAAAATTATTTCAAAAAAATTTTCAAAATTAAAAAAAAATTTGCATGTTTTTTATATTTCTATAAAAGAAAAGTTTTTTTTTTTCTTTCAAAAAACTTTTATTCCAAAAATTCAAATTCAACTGCATACATTTAACAAATTAATAAATCATTGGAAATTTAAACATAATTATTTACGAAAAATTTAGATTTTATTTTAGAATAATTTCATTCAGAAAAGAAAATCGATTTAAAATTTCAAAAATTATTGAACATTCAATTTTGAAATTAAACATACTGATTTTCAAGAGGAATTTTTACCGATAAATGAGGTGTAATTGTACCCGGTTCAATGATAAATGAATATTTGACCATATTTGCCATTGCGGTAGCGAAAATATTTATTCGTTCAAGCATTCGACGATAAAATTCATCACTCTGTTCGGTCCAATTTGATAATGGATCAATCTGAAATATTGCCATATGAATATCGATTAGTTGCTTTAAAAAAAAAAAAAAAATTAGAATATAAAAAAAATGTATAAAAACCATTATGAATAGAAAACAAATGAATCCGAACTTAAAAATGGGAAAACAGGAAATGCTTGTCGAGGAATAACAATGATTGAAATGAAAAATTCGAAATTACCAATCAATCAAAATAATGACGAAACAGGAAAAATTTCCGGATTAATGGAACCGAAAACTGGTAGCAGATATTATTGATTTTTTTTTTGTTGCGTAAAAAATAATAATAAATAATAAATAATGATAAATAATGATAAATAATAATAATTCTTAATCAAAGATTGGAAAATTCCTTGAAACATATAAAATTAACAAATTCAAAATGACCGTATCAGTTAAATTATTGACCATTTTATTTCTGAAATGTTTTAATCAATATTCAATTTATTTTCAGTTTATATACCTAAAAAAGTATTAACATTAAAAAAGAAAATATATATATATATATTTATAAGTATGAATCGTTTTTTTTTAACCTGAAAGGTCAATTAATGACCAATCATTATTGATTTATATCTAATTTACACTATTCAAAATATTACAAAAATATATTTTGCCATATTGAATGATACTAAGGCTATGTTTGAATCAAAACGAAATTTGTAATTATTAGAAATTATTTCTGATATTTTCATTCAACGTCGAAAAATGATTAAGTTGCTTGAAATCATTTGAATATTTGAATCGTTTATCATGCTAAAAGGATTCTGAAAATTACAGTTATTCATCAAATGAATATTTTGGGATTTTTAAGGGAAAAAAAAAGTACCGCTTTGAGATATGCAAAATCATTCATTAACTCTTTGATAGTTTTTGATGATAATTGATTTAGTTCGTTTGCAGCATCTTCCAACCAAACGATCAAATTTGTTCTATAAGACGAAGAATATTGTTGATAAGGAAATAAATTTTAATCACATTCTTTCAATAATTCTTCGATTCTATGAATCAAAATAACAAAATGGCAATTTTTTTTTTTCAAAAAAAGCTTATTAATTCTACCAAATTTTTGCAGAGATTGCATAGAGAAAAATTTAGCAAAAAAATTTCTATTATATGTCGTTTTTTTTCAAATTTTGAAGAAATTCCTTTATTTCTAATTTTTTTTTTAAAAATTCGACATGACACATTATAGTCTTATCATAATGCTTCCTTCACAATTTCAATTTTTTCTTGTAGATTAAAATGAAGTTATGACAAAATTTGATTTATCTATATAAATTAAAAATATAAATCGCCGTTCCTGTTATTTAGCACATAAAATTATTTGAAATAATCCTATTTTCCAGATAATATAAATAAATTAGATGTGACCAATCAAATATTTTACAGTATTTAGCTATCAAATTATCACATAGTTTAAATTTATCAATAATTGTTATCTAGTTAATTAGTTAAGTACTTTCGATACTAATATATGATGCAATATATGCCAAGGTTTTTCGGTAAAAATAAAACAACAAGGAATAAATTCACCTAATATTGCAAAATATTTAGATAACATTGGTTCTTTTTAGACTTCTTGATTTAAAAGTAGCATTGTAATAAATCAATTTTTTTGCAAAATTTTGATAATATCATTAAAAAAAAAAAAAAAAGCTTGCCCATATTTACGTGTCAATTCATTAAGATCACTTTTTACGTGATCTGGTTTCAAAATAAGCGATGAAATTAAGCGTGATTTGATTTTCTGTTCTTTTACGACATCATTTATTTTGTGAAGTTTTTGCCTTATGAAGGATTGTATTTCGTCTATTTTATAATGTTCCTAGAATTGGAAATTAAAAAAAAAAAAAAATTAATACGTTATGAGAAATTTGCTTCAATAGTTGACATGAAATGAAGAAATTTCATAACAATTGATTAATTAATTAATTCCTTTTTTTTTTGCCTTATCAGCTTGAATTTAATCCAAACATGATTTATCATTCTATAGTAGTGTTTAGACATTTATGAAATTAGTATTTTTTTTGAAAGATTTTAACAACTTGAGAGGAAAATTTTCATTTTTTTTTTTCTTTTTTTATCTAAATTTCCTCTTCTTTTTCGATTTTTTCAGTTTTTTTTTTTCATATCTATTTTATAATTTCACTTAATTTTTACACGAGTTTAAATTATTATTTCAAATATTGAAGTACTATTATTCATTTTGAGCAATTTTATTCAATGAAATTTATAAGTGCTCGAAATTTCATGAAATATATATAAAAAAAATGATTATAATAATTGATTTCGTATGAATTTTGAATGAAAATTTATAGTTTGTAAGAAGGCAATTTGAAAATTATTATTAATTTAATTAGAGAACTTTAAAAGTTTTAAAACGATAATCGTAAAAAATTGAAAAAAGCAAACTTACAAGTCTTTTATGTAATTTACGAACTTTGTATACTTCGTACCAACGCGTATAAAATGGACGATGCGAAATTATAGAATTTTGAAATTTAATTATTTTCGCTTTCTTTTCCCGTTTACTCCATTTATTTCCGGTTGGAATCATTGAATGAATTTCATCCGGTCGAAACCATTCAGTATCTATAAGAGTATCCTGAAAAAAATCCTTTGTTTTTCATCTAAATTTCTGAACAATTCCTTGCGATATCCTATTTGCGATGAAAGATCATTTAAATTTTGCTAATAGATCAGATAAATTTTGTTATTAATTAGATATAGCTTTGACATTGAAAAGAATAAATTTGTTCAGCTTCTCAAATCCTGAATTATGTTATTTCAAAATTGTCACTAAAACGATTTTTACTTCTAATATGTTACAGGATTAATCACAAATAAAATGTTAAATTTATCTTAAAATTATACACGAAATGTTTTTTTGTAGCCTTAAATTACTAATATTTTAAAATCATATGAAACTTGAAATCTAATCATTTTTTGCCAACCTTTAATTCGATGCTGCTTGCTAACGATGAAACATCAGCTTCTGAACTCATTGATAAATCCTAAAGAAAAAAAAAAAAAAAACCAAATTATAATTTAATAAATTACTCGCAAACTATCATGTAAAATATTTTATCTAAAATATGAAATAATTATCATGTGTGTTACTTACAACTTAACAAAGTTACAAAAAATGCAAATTTTTTTTGTCAATTTCCTAAACATTTCCGCAAACTCGCCAAGTTGCTTATTCCTTCCACTAATTAATTAATTAGAAATATTATTTAGTCGTTTTACTAAATAGTCAATTAAAAATTTTTTATATAAATTTTTGAAATTCATGAAAAAGTCGTTTAATTCTTAATATATTTTTATTGCAAAAATTTTTAGCAAATATATTTTCTCAAAATTTCTAAAAAAAGGTATATTTCTAAAAATTAGCAACAAATTTTTTCTTTTTTTGCGAAATAATGTTGCAATAATATGTTAAATAAAAAATGAAAGTTTCGACCGTTGTTTTTATTCTTCTATTTTAAGTAGTTCAAAAAATGCAAAAATATTACTTACATAGTACGAAATCAAAAGAAAAAAAAACCGTGCTAGAATCAAATAATATTAATTAACTAAAGATAATTAATATCATAGTTCAGTTACAAGTTTGATTTGGATAAAGTATAATAAATGGAAGGATCGCATTGTTTGACATTATGCAGAAATTAATTAATCATCTTAGCCATTTAAATAATTGCTCATCATTTATATTTTATACTAGTTTTTAACAACATTAGAATAGATAGCATGAAATGGAAATCAGAAATTGAAATAAGTATCTAATAGTAATTGAAATAAATAAATTAGATAGTAATTGAAATAAGTGTCTAATAAGTAAATATTAAATAATAAATATATCAAATAATAAAAAGAGAGAAAAATAAGAAATGAATACAGCGATCTGTCCTGGATTATGATAATAGTTTGAACATTGACAATGAATATTAGATCAGATATAAGGCGCAGTTGCAAAAAATGTTTGCCATTTGAACTATATTTATTTCAACCAATACAAGTACATATGAAAACAAACAATCATAAGGGAAAAATAATCGAAGAGAAAGTAATCAAAAATCATTAATGAATTTGCTGAAATTAATTTTTAACATTCTGTAAATTTTCCTTTAAGTGAACAATTTTTTAAAATGTTACTCTAAAATATTTTACTGAGAATATGCGCAAATAAAGAAAAAAGATGAAACTAAATATTACATAAAGAATTTTTTAAAAAGAAAAAAATCAATTAGTTTTAAAATTCTTGGAATTAATAATTTTATTTTTGCAATTTTTGAATCCATAATAAAGTACGAAGAAAATCTTTTTGCTACATAAAATTTAATGGAATTTAATATTAATTTTTGGCGTCATTATGGATATATGCGTTTTAACAGTTTTTGCTATTGCTGTTTTTAGAAGTTGAACTTTTTAAATTATAGTGATTAGTTTAATTAAATTTCAGAAGAGCTTTAAAAAGAAGGAAAAATTAAAAATATGAAATGCATTTTCATCAATGCTTTCTTAAATTAGGAAAATTTACGCGAAATTTCAAATGAGTTTCATTTAACATAAAACATAAAAAATTACAATTAATTTTTTTAATATATTTTTTAAGAAACAAATGATTAAAAGACCAAAATATCAGCGTTTATTTTTACGCAAATTAATAAGGAATTATTCAGTATTTCTTTTTTTATCATTTGATGCTATAAGCATAATAATAAATGGCAAATATTGTATGAATAATTTTTTGATTTCGGAATTTTGAAAATGCTTTTTCTGAAATTTCGCAAAAGTTTGAAAATTTATGAAATTTTATAATTGAGAAATTGGAAAAATTGATTGGCAAGAAATATCATTGTCATTTTTGTGGCCATCATTCCTGATCAGCTCTTCTTTGATTCGTAGCGGAGAATTAATGCTTGATATCTTAATTAATTGTTTAGAAGAATGTCGTGAATCAATTTCTCGATTATAATTAATCAAATATGACCACCAACAAGTCGGATAGGATACTGCAATATTATTAAAATCTCGACTGAAATTATCATAAATCTGAAATTTAATTTAATTTATACATAAAAATGCTTAGAAATCATAGTTTTTATTAGTTACTCTAACTTCTTCTTTAATTTAATGAAGAGATTTTTTAAGTAAATCTACTAATTGCTTTTCTGGAACAAAAGAGATGTACGGAATATTTCATAATTTTTATTGTGTAAATAAACTATCGCACTTTCTTTTTCAACTATTTTTGCAGTTGTTTAAACTTTGCATTTTTTTTAAAATGCACATATAGTGAGAAGTTTTTATTGAACAAAATATATATTTTAAAACAAATATATTTTTCGATCATAACTAACATATATTTATATCATTTTTGATGGCATATTTGCTAGGAAATCGATCGTATGTTTTAAAAATCTAAAAATGAAAAAAAAAAAAAAAAGAATACCCGCAATAATGAATAACCATTGCACAAATTCTACCTCATTATATTCAAAAATTTGCTTTAAGCAAGATGAAATTAATCAGTTTCAAATAAAATGCTAGAAAATATTTAAACAATTTTTCTTTTCTATGAAATTTTGTAACAAAAGAAACGATTTTATATTGTATCTTTAGGATTTTCATTTCATACCCTAATCAATGCATTTTGGTCCTTTTGTCGTCGGATTGATTGCTGCGGAAGTACAAATGAAACAGATTTCTTCTTTAAAAATTGCTAAAAAAAATAATAGTTAAAAGTTTCAAAATTTATTTAGCAATTGCAAATGAAATGTTAAATAAAATATTTTCAAGGAAAAAAAAATGAAAATAAATTTTCTTCCTAAAAAATCGTTCAAACCTTTTCTGTTTCACCAGAAGTTGAATTGCTTCTCTTTTTGCTGAGATTTGAGAATGGTTGATTGATATTTGCTATTTTTCTATCATCGATTTTCCTCTCTTGAATACGAGCATGCTGAATTTCACGCTGAAATTTCAATTTAAAAATTTCCAAAATTGATAGTTTTCAGTTTAAATCTAAAATTTGAAGTTTTTCACCGAACAAAACAAATTCTTCTAAATTTGAATATGAACTTTTGAACTAAAAAGATAGCAAAAGAAGAAAATTCTTGAAATGATTCAAAAAGAAATTAACCGAATTTAACCCAAATTCGGCACCATTATCGAACTGTTTCATAATGAGCTGTAAACAAAAATAAAATGAAAATATTTCGAAAACAAAAAAAGTAAGACTCAAATTTTGTGTATAAAACTTGAACCAAACAAACACCTTGATCTTGTCTCGATATTTACCAACTTGAATGTCACGACGAGTACTTTTTTCTGCTTCTGCTCTACGAATCCAACCTTTCTTCTCATCATTTGATAGCTAAAAAATAATTGTATCTCAAAAATTTAAAAAATGAAATGTCAGGAAAGAGAAAAGACAGAAACGAACCTTTACTAAGTAATATTGCATTATTTTCTTGATTTTCTACAATTTTTATAAATATCACTCTAAATTTCATCAATTACTTTTCCTTTCAATTGCCTTCAAATTGGCAATCAAATACAACTAATTGCTTTGATATTCATTAACATTTGCAGATAAAGAAGTTTTCGAAGAATCGAAGAATATTTTTGAAATTTCAAATAATATTTGAAATTAATTGCTCATTTTTTTTTTATTTTTTGAAATAAACAGTTGATTGTTAATATGAAAAGAATATAATATAAAATTTATACAATCAATTATGAAATTTAACTTTTTCAGGAAATAATTTATTTTAATTAAAAATTTATTTAATTTCATATACATCTAACCTTATTCCAATATGGCATTGTATAATAAATCACTTCATCTAATGTATTAAAATTTCTGGCTAATTTCTTTTCCAACGATAAATGCATACATTCGGTAAATACAAGGAATGCATTATAAATACTCATTTGATTATTCTATAATTTAATTGCTTATTTTAAAGATATATAAATTTTGAAGTTTTTTTTTCACATTAAATTAAAATTAGTTTAAATGAATTAATAAATCAAATGCTCAATATATCTATATGTTATTACAATATAACTAATATAAAATTTTTCTTGCTTTATAATTTATGAATATATGTGATGATAAAAATGAAATGATTACCTTATTACAAGTTTTCCAGTCAATATTATCAATTGCATTCTGATATACTTCATTATTTTTTAGTTCTTTTTTAAAATTATTATCTGGCAAAATAAAAGTAATATTTACGAAGCATAATACGTGAATTCTCTTATACATTAATAATCACTTGTTATTTATCATATGAAAAATTAAATTGCGTAATTTTGGATTTAATATGAATAACAATATTAATTTGAATGGCAAAAATTCGAACAAAGTGAAATTATAACAGATTATAATGTCAACAATTAATTATAAGAAATAGCTTAAAGAAATAAAAATTATTTTATTTGTTAATTCTGAAAAAGAATTAATATACATATTTTAAATGTCATATTATACTCTTTCCTTTCTTATCACTTTCCATTTTTTCCTTCATATCACTTCTTTTATTCCAAATAGAATGAGTAAAAAGAAACTCATCTGATAAGGCCAATATTTTATGGTCAATAATCACAAAAATAAGTTACGATTGAGATAAATCATCAATTTTTATCGTTGCTTTTTAAAGAATATTTTCTTGATCTTATAATCTTTCATCTTTCTCATGTTATAAAAATTTTGTAATAATTAATTTAAAAAAAACTAATGTTCAACTTGATTGCGTAGATATTAAAAAAAAAAAAAAAAAAACCCAACATTCTTGTCTCTTAAATGATGGATTTGATGACAATATCGATGATCGATAATGAATAGGAATATCAGGATATGATACTGATGTGATAAACAAAGATGATAACCAATCAGTTTGTAAATGTTGTTCCATTTGGAAGAAAATATTTCGTATAAAATTTACTTCCGATTTTTTAAATATTTACTAAATTTTTTTTCAACTGAAATATTTTCAAAAATAATTCACAATAATTTTAAGATACTAATGAAATAAAATTGTCGAATTTGAGATTGTCTTTTTCCTGATAACTTCCATAAATCTAAAAAAATTCATAATATAATAATTTTTTAACAATCATAACTATGTTCAAAAATTCGTGCCTTCATAGACCTATGATTGAAATAATTAAAAATGAAAAGTAACCGTTCCAAATCATATAATTTCATTTAAATTATATTTTTTCTTGTTGCATTTTGCATATTGAAAAAAAAAAAAGAAAAGAAAAAAAAAACACTATTATAAACTTTCAATGTCGTTTGAAAATATGCATTTACAATTCTTTGGATTATATTTATTGCAACTTTTTTATCTATCAAATTTGATGAATTCTTTTATCTGCAACAAAACAGATAATAATACTTATTTATGATAGCTTATTTACACCAAAATTTAAAAAAAAAAAAATTTGGTCAGAATTCAAATTTAAATGTGTAATATAGGTTAAGTACCAGTCAGCTGTTTATTAAATGAAATAATTAAAATATTTATTAATTTATTTACATTACATTATCTATCTTGTGATAATTCTTTTATGATAGATTACGATAGTCATTTCGCAGAAAAAAGGCAATATGTCAGAATTGTAGTCGAATTCGATGATGTTCGGATAAAAATGACGGACAATAACTCTAAGACTCAAAAGTTACTAAAAATTACAAATGACACCATTTTCCGGATCCAGAAATCAACCGGATAGTCACTCCATCACTCTACATTTCCCTCTTTCGCCTGACAAAGAAGACAAATCCACAGCAATCGCAGAGCATCCTCAAGCCCAAGCTCAAAAACTTGGCGAATCAGCACCTTACCTGCAACAATTTAGTACTTTTCGCAACAGACAAAATGAGATTAGAATGAGGACTAGTGAACAAGTTATCGGGATATTAGGTGATATTGTTGTTATCAACAATTATTCTTCCATTAATCAATAAATTTTGAAAATATTCGTCTCTATCACATAATCAGATTTTTTTTTTATTCCCAACGAACAAAACTATCGAATGATTAAACAAAAATCTTAAATGATTAAATCTACATGAATATTTGTTAGTTAAATGCATAAGCTCATTGTAATTTTTTCCCCGTCAATATCGTCAATACACTAAATGTCAAATAACTTAGTTTATTGCTATTAAATTTTTATGTTAAGCTGTTCTTTTTTTTCTTTCTCTCATTTGCTTAAGCAAATAGTTGGTCATTTATTTTAATATGTTAACTAGGAGAATTATTTATCAAATAAGACTACAATTTCGTACAACTCATTCAGTGAGAAAGAAAACAACAAAAATATTTAGATTCATAAGTTGATATTTTATATGCTTCAATCTGTTCACTATGTTAATATTTTTAGTTTTGATTATAATTTTAATTACTTCTCTTATATAATCTCCATAAAACCTTTTTTTTCTTTTTGTTAGCTTTGGTTATCCATCGTAGAATAAGACGAGTAAATTAGGCATTATCGCTGGATAATAAAATTTGTTTATTTAGTCGGAATACGTGGAATGATAAAAGAGCAGTAATACTGTTTTAATGCTTTATTGTACCTCTGATGGAACGAGTAAAAGAAAAGATATTCACTCGACCGATTGTTTATGGTAATACCGCCCATTATTTGGGTAAAAAACGAGAAGAAGATGGACATACTCATGAATGGACGGTATTCGTGAAACCTTATTACAATGAAGATCCATCAAAGTATATCCGGAAAGTACAATTCAAACTGCACGATTCATATGCTAATGCAACACGAAGTAATTTATTTTTTTACTTCTACTAAAAGTATGATTATTAATTATTTGGGCTGGGTGATTGCTATCTAATTAGATTATTAGTATTATTGTTGTAATTTCTATGTTAGATAAATTATTCTGCTAATTTCACTTAACTAGTAGTTTGTGCTTTTTTAATATGTATTTTGTTGTTAAATATGAAGGATGATTATTTAACTTGTCAACTTTCTATTTCACACTTTCGCTTTAATCAGTTAGCAAGCATCGACTTAAAATTGAACAGACAAACTGAATTTATGTGATGATTTATGGATTATGAACTGGAGTATTTAATTTACATTAAAAAAGAAATATAAATCATTAAATGATTTCAAAATATAGATTGTGTAAATTATAAATTCTAAAATAAAATTATTTTAAATATAATAAAATTACTAATATATTATTCCATGCAATGGATAAGAATTTCCGGTCCAGAAGCATTTTTTTTTTAAATGTTCATGCTATTCATTAAATTTTATTTTAGGCGTAACATTTATAATAGCGTAATCACAAAATAAACTTATTTTTTTTAAGATTGAATGACAAACTTTAGTTTGTCTGAAATTTCATTTTTATCAAATTTTCAATGATTATAATGCAAAAAATAAAATTAACTTATGACATTGAACTGAACATGAAAAAAAAATCCGTCATATGATATAGATACGTGACGATAAAATAACTTTTGGTCTGTACAGAAATTTCTGTAAATTATAAATAGTTGAAAAATTAACTGTAAATGTGTGAAAGAGTATGAAATACATAAAAGTAAGTGATGTATTTGATTTTACATTGAGTTTTAGTGATCGAAAAGCCGCCATATGAAGTGACTGAAACAGGTTGGGGCGAATTTGAAATTCAAATCCGAATATATTTTATCGACGTCAATGAAAAACCAGTGAAGTTTTACCGTTTTGTGTGATTTTGTTGTATAAAATAACTTGAAATTTAATTTATATTTATTTATATTTCTTGTGTTCCTTTATTTATTTTTTATTTGTATATTTGCCTACTATCTCTCGACTACTATTAGCAAGCTTGAAATATTGAATTCCATTTCAAAACCTCGCGTTATATATTTTATAATAATAACAAACCTTTTTACTCTCAGTAACGGGGAGATATTTACTAATGAAGGTATGCGTCATTGATAATTTAGAAGTTACAGGAACTATAATAGGAACGTCTTAATTAGTTAACTGATAATTATGTATTTTAAGGTGACAGCATTCCACTATCTTCGGTTATTTCAACCACAAGTTACACTTCCTAACGGCAAAACGATGGTCGCTGCGGAATATTACGATGAAATTGTAAATTTTATTGTGATAGTTTTTTAAGTTTTTTGTTTTTGATTTTTTGTACGCAAAAATGAAAAATTTAAAAAGCTATTTACAGTATCTTTCGATAAACAACTGCTAGTTGATAATGATATCATTTCAAGTAATTTTTAGCGTATTTTATATTCCATTATTATTTTATGACTCATATCATTTTTATCGAATAAAATTACGTTCATTGCATTATAGGTATTTCAAGAACCTACAATGCCGATGTATAAGGTGTTGTCGCATTTAGAAGGACGTAAAGCTGAACCGAGACGTTTCCATACTGATTGTGAGTTGCTTTCGATTGTTGAATTATTTATTATTTCTCTAACTGTATCTCCTTTTAATATCCGCCAAATTCGTAATAATTGATGTGAAATATCGGTTTTTATAGTTCATCAACAGACTAAATAATATCATTGTTTTATATTGCATTTTTGCTTATAGCAATTCTTTCCTAGTTTCAGTTCCGTTTGTGCGTAAACGAACCCAAGAAATGATCAATAATGCGAGAAGTGAAATAAATAACGAAATTCAAGATTTGATGGATTCATTGAAAGCTGCTCATGAATTGATTGGCAAATATTCGAAAGAAGTTGATTCACTGGAAGCAGCTGGGAACGCTGAAGATGGTAGTTTTACATTCGAAAATAGCGGGCAAAGTGCAGTATGAAAGCCTTCCTTATCTAATACTTGAATTGATTGAAATTTAATCATTATGTCCATTCATGTCATCTATATAGTTAACGTGTTTACTTTAATAAACTTTAGTAATACTTGAATTGATTGAAATTTAATCATTATGTCCATTCATGTCATCTATATAGTTAACGTGTTTACTTTAATAAACTTTAGTAGTACTTACATATAGTTCCTCTTATCTAAATGGCATCCTTAGTATTTTTTTTTCATCATGAACAATTTTAACAGTGTTATGATTCCAGTGATTATCTTTCACTGTTGCCTTGTTATTTGTTAGGCTTTTCTTGTTCCATATATAATTTTGACATTGTCCTTTATTTCAAAATGTAACCTCATTATTTGTGCGAAAATGTATTGTTATTCGTATATATCATGCTTACTTTGTTCGCTGATTAGGGTAGTGATGAAGCTTGGAGACTTTAATATTGTACTAGTTTGATGAATTCTTTACCTGGTAGTATCGATGTAAGAAATGAAGGGAATATTTCGAAATATTTTCTGAAGTTTATAAATTTGGAATTTTTCGTTTGAGAAAGTATTTGCTTTATAACTTTAGGGATTTTTTAAAATCTATACTGATTGTTTTATAATGATACCATTTCATTAACAAACCTGTATTTCTTCTATTCTTAGAAAAAACCGGTGATATTTGTACCCCAAATATATTTTATACTATATTATTGGAATTAGCATTTATGAGAATTATATTCTATAATGTTCAGATATCCGTGTTAGCATTATTTATTCAGGTCGAAATATTGTATTTTTTAAATGAGAAATAACGAAGAGAAATAACAGATCAACAAATTCTGTTTTGGATATATTATTAAAATCGATAAAAAGTTCATACAGTTTTACTACACTTTTATTGATGTCAACAATTTACTCAGGTGTCATGTATTTTGATTATTCATCTGTTTCAATAATATAACTGGTTCGACGCTCTCTTCTAATCTTCGATTTTTTTGGTATTCTATAGCTTTTTGATTATGAATTCGCAAGATTATATGAAAAGTATGTAAGAAATAAAAGTACAAAAAAAAAAAATGATTGAAATAATAGTTGAATGCCAACAATAATTGATGAACGAAAAAAAAAAGTCGAGAAATTGAACATCATTTTCAAGAATTGTTCCTGTGTTAGAGACATTAGCAAATTTTCATTTTATTTAGTTTACTTAAAAAAGAAATATAATCTGAAGTATCTTGGATGTTTGAAATGTTTTATCATTCTAAAAGGTGTATTAAAAAGATGAAAAATGAGTAAAAAATGACTTTTATGAATCATAATTTTGAAAATTTTTTTTATGTAAAAGAAGAGAAATGTAAAGGAAGTAAAGATAAGGACTTTATTACTCCTTAGAAAAAAAAAAAAAAAAAAAAATTGAAGAATGTGATTGTCATCGAAAATTTAATATCAAGAATGATTATTTATTCATTAATTGTTTATTCATTGAATTTTTCTACATCACATCCATCAATTCGGGTTTTTAAATGTACTGAATCTCTAGGAAATTAGATTGTTATTCACATTCTATCCAGCAAATATCCTTTTCGAATTAAATTTAATTATATGATAGATTGGATAATATCAATCAATATATCCCTCAAGATAAATAGCGGATATTTTAAACAAAGTGAAATTACTATATTTTTGATTATGTTGGTGTTCTTTAAATAACTATTTACTATATCAGTTTACATAAAAAGTTATGGCAGAGTTTCTAGCAAAAAGGCTGCCGAATAAAAAGCCGCCGAGTTAATGATAGGGAAAATTAATAATAGTAAGAAAACCAATTTAACTTAAGCAATCAACCTAAATATCAAAGAAGTCAAAAACAAGAAAAAGAAGCTTTCTAGCCAAACAAAAAAAAAATTCTCCTTTTTATCCTACCTAAATGTTTTTGATTTTAATTTTATCAAAAAATAAATTTTTACCAAATTTTATGAATTAAAATAAATATATTAATGAAATGTTAAGGATTATTTTCATTTAATCGTATCTCATCAATTCGAAATTCCAATATGTCTGAAATGATATTCGTTTAAAAAAATAGTGCCACTTTGTATGAAATGCCGACAAAATATTTTCTGATTAAATTGAAGTTTTTTTTTTTTTTTTTTTTCTTCTCAACCATATTCATTTCAATTTCATTTACATCAGTTTGTCATTGCTACAAGAAGAAACCGATGATTGTTTTTCCTTCTATTTTCTTCCTTTCTTCCTACATTTTCTTATTTTCAATTTTTCGTATTTCTTTACAATTGTAAAATCAAATGAAAAAGTGTTAAAATTTAGCATTAAAATTTGTTAAAAATCTTAAAGTGTTTTAAAAATTCGTAATATTTCAAAATTTTCAAAATTAATTTAAATAATTATAAAATTATAACAGTGATGGAATATTATGAATATAAAATTTTTGTCACTTTAATTACTACTAGTTATTATTAGTATTACTATCATTTCAATTACTACTATTTATCATTTTTATTACTACTAGTTATTATTATTTGACATTTTAATTACTTCTAGTTAATATTAATCATTTTAATTACTAATTATTATTATTAGTCATTTCAATTACAAGTTATCATTATATATTTCATTAAGTAAATGGAATATGTTAAACTTTTTCAATTTTTCTAAAATAAGCTCTATCAATATTTTCTAAAATTATATCTAAATACTTGTTTTAGTTTATAGAATAATAAATTATTTCATTTTATTTTCATCATTTACGAACAATCCAATATTTCACTCGATACTGTGAAAAACTGGTTGCATACACTAATAATTATGCTTTTTTCACTTTTATTTCATTTTTTTCATTTCTTTTTTTCAATTTCTTTTTTTTTTTCGCAATTTCAATTGCATTTTATCGGCATTTTAAAAAAAAATTTTCTTCTCTTCCTTCCTCTTCTCTTATTTCTAAATTTTCGATCCATTAATTTATCGAACAAATTTCGGCAATATTTCCTTCATTCTCCTCCTTTTCCTATATCTTCTCCTCCTCTTCCATCCTTTCTTCTTACTATTTATTCATCGAATTCAACAAATACCATTGCTACTAGAATCATCGATTTTGTTTTTATCAATTATCTTTTCAGTCGTCATCCACAGCCATATGTTCTCATTTATTCATTTCTATGCTACCGATTCGCTACTATACAATCCGTTTTTTCTAAGTTTTTTTCCGGATTCTTTGTAATCATCATTATTCCCTGCGAACAGAAAATGCTGCACGACGAATGTTCGCAAAATTTTCATATAATATAGATATAATTTTCGCTTTTTTTTTTTTGATAGCATGAATTGAATTAATTAATATTTTGATCAAAAGTATTTTTCATTCCATCAAAAATTTTTTGTAAACTTTTTCTTTTTTCCTTTTTTCATTTGATATAAATTATTCAATTGATAATTTCGAATTATGGAAATTAAATTAAATTTCAGATAAGTTTAATGATATTATCAAACTATAAACATTAAAAGGATTATAAAAAATTAATTTGGAATATAAAATGATTTGAGAATTTTTATTCCCAATCGATTATACCAACTGCCATACAGATATTGTATAATTTACAAACAATTCATAGCTTTAATATTAGCTTTTTAATTTTGCGAAAATTTAATTCTGCATAAATTTGATGAAAAAATTCTAATCTTTGCAAATAATCTTTTCTTTAGTGCTAAATGCATGACTGAATTATCGGAATTGCTGTATTTTGCAATTTAATATATTATTACCATTATTTATCAAATATATCGCTATATTTTAATAAATTCATACATTTCAATCATTTTGTAAATTACGTATTTTTAAAAACAGTAGCATATCAACTTCTGAACATATCTTTATTACCGTAAGATTAAATATGATTTATCATTACCGTAGGATTAAATAAGATTTAATTCTATAATCTCTATTATACCAATATGCGCATACATGTATATACATATATGGCTTACGGAAGAGAAAAAGATTAATTACGTTGCTTAATCGTGACTATTATTATTACGGTATGTATACAGTAGACAATAGGTATATCTTACGGTATATATACAGTAGACATATGTATTTAATGTATATATATATAGTTTTGATGATGCTGCTATATTTATTCAATGAATAATTTGTTGAATTGATAACGCCAAAGAAATGTGTGTTCTTTGAAGGTTATCAGTTGATAACACTAAACTTGTAGTCTTGAATGTTTTGGTCCGAAAGAATAAATTTTTAGAATCTTCTATTTCTCACTTTCAATGTCTCTCTTGCCATCTTTCTTCCCCCATTTACGTGAATAATATGATTGTAATAATATAATATTATATCTTAATCAGAAATTTTCGGCTTAATTTGAATATAAAATTAGTACTTAATCTACATTTTTTTGTTAAATTACCAATATAATGATAGTGGCAATGATAATTATAATCATACATTATCAACATAATCTCATTGCCAATGTTTATGAAGGACAATCATGAATTTCGATTTTTTTTTCTTTTTTTCTTATTTTTTCGACGAATAAAAATATATGCATACCTGGTAGTATTGTTTTTTGCTAATTTTTTAATTTCATTATTTCATTTTAACTGTTTCAATCAATTTTCTTCAATATGGAATATTAATAATTTAGAATTTAGAAATATCGATTAGCAGATCTATTATATTGAGATTTGCGTAATAATGAAAAATATGTCAATGGATTCTTGTGTTTTTAATTAAATGAAGATTCAAACGAAATTGAATGCTAAAGTAATTTACTTGCAGATTAATAATCACTTGATTTGAATTCGTTTAATGAAATTTAATTTGAACTGTTATAGTTAAACACGGAAAAGATTGAAAGAAAAAAGTAGGCAGGGAAGAGACAGGTAAATAGGACAACGTCATCTTCTGACATCATTATTCGCAGTTAGGTCAATTGTAATTTCCTAACAATAACGATAAGGTTTACTCACCTTTCTCTCTTTCTCTCTTCTGTAATTAGAGAGAGTTTTTTTGCTTTTTTTTTTCTTTTCAATTTGAAAATTGAGCCAATCAATACAAATCATGATCAATCAAATTGGGTCAATCAATGACTAATCAATATCAATGAGTCTTATTTCACATTTCAAGTTTATACCTATCCATCAACATATTTTAATTTCACAATAATTATAGGTATGCTTATCTTCTCATACCTATAATTCTTCTCAACATGTTTTTCCAAATTTTCGTCTTGAATTATGCTAATATTAAATTTGAGCTTAACTTTTCGAAACCTTTTGGATCCTTCTAGAAAAAAAATTTTTAATCCATTTTAAAATTTTTATAAAAATTTCGATAACTTATCAATTTGTACGCATAATAACATTTTCAAATTTTGTCAAAATGCCAAAAAAAAAGAAAAAGGAAAAAAAATTGAATTTCACGCAATTTTATTTTTCATATAATATTATTTTTGTACGATATCATGTTTTTGTCGTAAAGATTATAAAATCAATTTTTATTATTCGTCCTATCGTTGCCATGAATAATTTTCATTTTTTTTTCATTATGATTCATTTTTATACGACCAAATTTCATAAAAATTTTTTTTGTATACAATTTCCTTTCGTTCAAAATTTTATCCAAAATCGTGCAAGTCATTTCATTTCTCTCCTTGTATAAACAGACATATTTTGCTTATTTATAACACTGTGTGAATATTTAAAATATAATTTTTAAGAATTCAACAATATCAATAAAACAAATCTAATGATATATTTATTAAACAAAAAAGGAGAAAACGACATAAAGGGAAAAAATCCGAGTTGGTGTATTAAACCACTATCGTTGAAATTCCTATATAAAATGATAGAAAAGGGCGCCTTTATTGGCGCTCTAGGGTAATCGACATTGACCCTAATTGAGGGTTACAAAGGATTAGCTAATTATTTGTTATTATTCAGTATTTGTTGTTTATTATTATTTATTATTATTCAGCATTCTGTATTATTATTCATTATTATTTATTTGTTATAATTTATCACTGTTCATTATTCTTTTTTATTGTTTTATCTGTTATTAGTTATTATTATTTACTATTATTTGTCATTATTTATCATTATTTATTATTATTTATCATTATTTAATATTAATTATCATTTATTTCGCAACAGTAAAGAATCAACAATACTAGTAAAACAAATCTAATGATAAATTTATAAAATAAAAAAGAAGAAAACGACTAAAAGAGAAAACTAAAAAAAAAAAAAAAAAAAAACCCGAGTCGGAGCATTAAACCGCTCCCGTTGACATTTCTATATAAAATGATAGAAAGAGAAGAAGTCGTCAGTCCCGATGAGTATATCAGGTTGTTTCCAATAACTTTTTGATCCATCTAGTTGGTCTTGGTCAGTTATGGAGGCTAGATCATGCTCATTTAAGTTAACTACTTGTAACTTCTTTGTATAGTAGTCAACCGTATTGGCTTCAAACCTGATAACTTCTTTTTGTCCTACTCTTGCTGCAATTTCTACTTTGGTTGTGAGACACGTCTTTGGTATCTTATTGCCGAATGAAGTAATTCGTATCTCGTCTTCATTTCCTTGAAGGTTAAAACGTTTTGCTAGATCCTTGGATACAAAGGACAATTGCGAGCCACTGTCAAACAATGCTACAGCTTTTTCTTGAATTTCCGGCGTTTTTAGATTGCTCACTGTGATTTCTTTGCACAGGAGTAAAATTTCCTTGGCTCCTTGATTCGATCCTTGTGTCATGGAGTTGGTCGAGGTCGGCTGATTTGCCTTTTGATTGGTTGGTCCGGCATCTTGTGCGTCATATTTGGTGTGACACAATGCACTATTATGTAGGCCTTTGCAATAGAAACATTTTCGTTTGACCTTATTGCAATCTTTTGTTTCATATCCTTTACGAAGACAATTGAGACATGCTTTGGTTACTCCCAGACTTTCCAATCGTTGTTTGAGGGTGGGATACTCTTTGCAATCGGCATCCCAATGTTTTTTGTTACAAAAGATACAGGGTCTTCCTGGCTTGCAAATTGTAACTTTTTTTGAATTGGTATCCTCTCTTTGACCTTTTGAACTAGGTTATTTGATTGCGACCAAGGCAGATGTTTCACCTTTAGTGTTATGTAGAAACTTGTGAGGCTTATCCTGTTCTGAATACTTTGCCTTCCCACTATTAGAGAGTTGATTTCTGGCAACTTCTTGATTTCTTTCGACCAATTTCCCTAGAAATGATTGTAGCTTCGCAACTGACCATACTTGCTGTTCTTCCTTTTGTTGGTATACTTTGTCTATGATCCAATTCGGCAGTCTTGTCTCAATTATGTTTTCAATGCTAGAATGTTCTAGGTTCTCACCTAGGGCTTCCAGCTTCGAAGTACCCTTTCGATGGTTTCAATCGTGGTCTTCCAATCTCTTTCACTCCTTTTGATGGACTCTAGTTCCTTGCTGAGAGACTTCTTGATGATAGACGACTTTCCGAATTTGATGATTAGAATGTCTCTTACGACTTCATAATTTTCGGGAGCGATGTCGTAGCCTCTTACGGCTAACAAAGCTTCCCCTCGGAGGCAAGAGAGTAAATAATTTAGCTTTTGAATGACTGGAATCCAATGCGTGTGGACTGCAGCCTCAAAGTCACTCCAAAATTGTCTCCATAATCTAGGGTCACCACTGAATGTTGGTAGTGGTAATTGGGGCAAGTTTATGGTTTGTTGCACTGTTTGCGGTGTTTGTTGTGGATCTGTAATTTTATTGGGGCTCTACCTAATTCTTGAAGTATTGTCTCAACATCATCTTGGTGTAATTTTAGAGGCACAACAGTTTCTCTGCCACTATTTAATAAGGTTAAAATACCTTTCTCATTGATGACTGTCGCACATTTTTCTTCCTCTTCTTTCTTCTTCTACTGCGGCGAAACTTTCTGGATGAATTCCAGCCATTTTTCATTGGTCGATTCAATCATGCCAATGTATAGCTCGAGGAGTATGATTTTCTGATTAAGGACTCTTCTTCTCGCTTCGTATTGTTTGGAAAGTTAATTGTTTGGTAACCGTTCGTCGAGAGGCGTCAAGTCCAATTCTTTGACTTCCTCGATAAGATGTCCCAACTTCTGTTTTGACGGTTCTAAGTTGATAATTATGCTGTCCGACATGTCCTCGGTACGTGGCATCAACTAATTGTCGGGAAATTTTGTTTTCAGCGCAACCTGAAACTTGGAAATTAAACCATTTGGAAAAACTTGATAATGCAAAGCACAAAAAATACAAGCATTACATCAATAAACGTGATAATTACAGATATTAAATCAATAACACGGAAAAATTAATTACGAGACTACTAATATAATAAAGGAGTAATAAGGGAATTTTAAGTAACTGAGATGAAATGACTGGGTTTTAGAGACGGCCTATCACTGACTTGGATAAATTCGAAAATGATAGAAGATGGAGGATTGATAATAAATACAACTGTGTTGTTATTAGGGATAGGCTAAGAAGTTTTTTTTTTTTATGGGATACAGTTACGCATTTTTTTTTTTTCTAAAATGATGTTTTAGGGGAATAATGGTAAGATGATCGATTCAAAAAATTGCAAAATTTATTTTTCTCTTTAATGATTCTCATTTTTTTAATCTTTACTCATCATTTTTCTCGAAAGTTGTAAATGTAATCTTTTTTTTTTACATTTTATTATTTTTTTTTATAAGAAATAAAAATTCGCCGTAATATTCAATTTCTCAATTATTTTTAAGTTTTAAAAAAAGTAATTTACCACAGCATTTGCACTTTTTTTTTTCGAATAAAATAATTTTCTCATTAATTTATTTCATTTGCCTACTAATTTTTACTGATGTAAATTTTTATAACATTGACTTCCTAGTTTATTTCATATATGAATGAAATAATTTTATATTAAAATTGAAATTTCTCTCTTTCAACTTTTAAAACTTGTTATTTATCAAATTGCTATGAATTATCATTATTTTTAATCATTATTCTTAGAATGCCTTCGAATGTATGGTCATTGAATTACAGTCATTGTATTTTTTTAATTGTTATCAATTTATTATCATATATCATAATTTGCAGATTGGCTAAAATCGTGATATTCGTAAATTACTTTTGATTAATTCTTCACAATCACAGATCAATAATAAACAAAAATGCCACTGACCTGTACTGATTGCCCTAAAATATGCTGCTCTCTAATTATACCTGTAAGTTCTTTTTTTTTTTAAATTAAAAAACTTAATTTTTACAATGTACGAAGAAATTAAATGGAAAAATTGAATTTTTTCATAAATAATTCCTTCTATTTTATTATATTATGCATTATTTCTTCAATTATTTCATTCTAACTATTATGCTTAAAAGTTATTTTTGAAAAAACGAAATTTTATCGCACAATGATTCAGCATTCAAAAATTTGTTGAATTTTTTTATAATTTAAAAAAAAAAAAGAAAAAAACAACAATATTCAAATAAGAAATTAAAATAATGATGCTGTCAATTATCCGATAAATTATTTTCGAACTGGTTTCTCATTTTTCAATTAATTTCAAATATTGTTTTCATAACTAGTCCCTAATTTATCATTAAAATTCACTGTTATAATATTATACTGGTTATTGCAGTAACAAAGCACTCAAATATCGTAATTATTAATTCAAATAAATAAGTACCACTATGTTATGTAAATTATCTGACAATTACATATACTAAATTGAACATTGAAATATATTTAGAAAATTGAAATAAAATAAAAATAAATAAATGCAAAAGATACAAAATAATTTTATTGATTTGTAAAATTTTTATTGGTATGAAATCTCCTCAAAGAAAAAAATTAAATAAGATATTAGTATTATTCGATTATTGTTGCTAATTTTAATCATTTTTATTGCATTTTTCTATTTTCTTACAATATTGAAGGAATAATTTTTTTTTTATTTAATTGACAAATCAAAAAAAAAAATTAATTTTTATCGATTGAATATATTATTTAAAATGTTCAATTTAATTCTTTTCTTTTTTTTATTAATTAAATTTTATTTTAGCCTATTGGTGTATTTTTCGAAAAAGGTTGTGGTGTCGATTTGGCTATTAACATCCTGCTGACATTACTTGGATATATACCTGGTTTGATACATGCTTGTTTCATTATCGTCAGATATTGATCGCTAATTAATTTTGACTAATCAAATATCGATCATCCATTATTCCAGTTTTCTTGTTTTTTTTTGTCAATTCATTTTGTATTTGCTATCATTCATTTCACATTTTCATCACATCCATTTTAAATTTAAACCTTATTCATTAATAATTTGACTTTAGAATAAAAATCTTTCTTTTTTTTTTTGAATCAATTTTTACCTAATCCCTTCTTTCTTCTGATCCAATTGTATCTACAATTTAAATGAAAGCAAATAATTGAAAATTTTAAAATTTAAGAAATTAGCAGCATGTTGATATATGCTACAATATTGAATTTTTCATCTGAAAAGATTTTGTTTGCAATTTCTGATCAATCACATATGATAATTATGCTTATCTGATCTAAATTTTGTTTCATTTAAGATTGATATTAGGAAATTTAGTAAATATTTTAAAATTTGAACTCATTCGAATTGTAATACAAATTTCTATTAAATTTTTTTTTTTTTCTCGAAATATTATATTCATCTTTATGTCCTTTCATATTGCTGATTATTAATAAAGGAAAGGTTTGCAATCTATGCTTTTATTTGATTGAATATTTCATTACCAAATTTCATTTTTCTTTTCCATTCTTGATTTTTTATTTTGCTTATTTTTCAATCTTATTCATCACTTTTAACTTTATCTCATTTTCCATAATTCTTTTCTTTTTATAGGTTTAATAATTAAATTCAATCCTTCATATTTAAAATACCACATATTTATTTATCTGCTGCTTATTGTATTGTATTATTCTGCCTTTTTTTTTTTCTTTTATCTAGAAAAGAATAAGAATTAATCGTTGAAAAATTTTTCAATTGAAGGAAATGGAAATGGATAATTAGTAATTATTATATGCTCTATTAGCTATTAATTGTGCTCTTTTTTCTCCTTCTGCTTTTTCACTTTTTCTGTGGTTTTTTTTTTTCTTTAACTTGTTTTGTATCCTAATGATGGAAGAAATAAATAATTTTTCCATTGTATTTATCGATAACAACCTATGTCACCATGGAAAAAAAAAGTACAAATAAAAGCAAATATTGAATTTTTAGGTTTTTGTCTATTTTTATTTTCTAAAACGAAGTTGTAAAGTTAAATTTGTCTTTAAAAACTTAACCAACCATTAAATATTGATTATCTAAATTTTAGCGTTACATCAGACATATTTATCAAAATTTGGACAAATGGTTGCTTAGCAACACTGATGCTAAATATAACTTAAAAATATACGTAAAAGCTTTTGAAATCATAACATACGTTGAATTGAAAAAAAAAAAAAAAAAAGGTATTTATGTGAAACTGTAAGTTCCTTGCGTAATATAACATTAATGCAAATAAGAGCATTTTACGAATAACTTAAAATTTATTTGAAGAAGCCAAAAACTTTTAAATTCCTTGTCAAAAATCAGTGAAATTGAAGAAAACAGATTTACATTATCATATTTCGATGATAAGCTTGATTCGGAAAAATAATCTCTTACCAATATTTATACTTTTGCCAAATTATTTTTAAATAATAATTAATATTTAATTACAAGCTAATTTTCGTATAAATCGTTAGCTTATATTAATAAATTGGTCTTTCATAAATTCTTGGACTACTTTGCAGGAATGAATAAAAAATTTCAAAAGATACTAACGACAACGGCTTAATAATTCTTGTTCCATAATGTTATATAATTATAAAATTTCCATTTTCTATCAATAATTTGATTAATTGAAATTTTTAACTTTTTAGCTTTCCAAGGTTTTAATCTATAAGATCGAAAATATATTTACCGGAATAAATATTTCACATGAACGATACGATGGTTATTGTTTTATTAAAAATGATACATGTTAAAAGTTAAATTTCAAAAATTTGAATTTGAAAAAAAACTTCCAGTTTTTCAACTCAAATAAAGTTTATTATATATATCGATTACGTGAGTAAACATTAAATGCTAAGCAACAACTAAATTGTAAGATAGAAGGAGGAAATTGAAAATAAATTGAATTATTGGCAATTCATTGACGATAACTTTTGTTAGCTCTATTAATCATTCGCTAGCTTCGATATATTCGTAATATCCCTTATCAAACATACAAAGTTATCAGCAATTGATTTTCCTCATTCTATTTATTAATTAAATGAACTATTGTTTGAAGTCAAAATATTGAAATAAAATTAGTCAAATTGATAAGTTTGATAAAATGTACTGAATACATTTGATGGCAAAATAAAAAATCCGATAATTTCTAGGAGAAAAAAAAAGATAAAAAAGAGGAAATTTATAATTTAATTTTTATTTGAATTTCAGAGTAAGAAATTTTAGATGCTTTTTTTTTTAATTTTTTTCTTTAAATCTTTTTTAATTTTGAAAGCATATCAAATTTATAACATGCAAATGATATTATAACTGCGTTGCCATAGGAAACTAATTATCAGTTAGCAGAGCTCAACAACATTCTTGTCAAAGCAGGAGATTTGGCCCATTTCCATTTTTCTTAATTCAGTCAATTCGATTTGATAATTTCATCTCAACGAATATATCAAAAAACTTTCATCGTTTTTTAATATATACTATTTGTTTTCTTATCTTCTCTCTCGTTTTTTCTTCTCTTTGATTTTTTTTTCATTAATTACGTTTTAATTCCGTTATTTTCAATCCTTTTTTTCTTCAAGAAACTTCCAATCGTATTTCTAAAGCTTATATATTTCATCAGTCAGTATCATATATCATTCACATCAGTATCATATATCATTCAAATAGTATCTCTGGGGTTTTTCATGGATCGAACAAAGCGCACCAGACACCATAGGAACCAATGACGCTTTACGAAAACAGCGTCCCTATTTCTGACTGAATCGATTCCAGGGAAATTGGTTCCTTTACCAGAAAAAAAAAAAAAAACTCTGGGTCGTATGCAACCAAAATTATGGAAATATAGAAATTTTGTAGTGAATTTAAGAAAAATTATCAAAAATATTCATAATTGAATAATTAGGAATTTATTGTCAATATTTTTTATTGATATTAAAGTTATAACCAAAATTTCATAGGTTAAATGGTCAAGATTTATCGAAAATGTTTGTAATTTTTAAATAATGAAGAATTATCATACAAATATTCATAAAAAATTCGTAATCGAATGAATAAGATTTATAAATGTTTTTATTATTAATTATTAAATAATGCTTAATATAATTATAGCTATATTATTCTACTAAATTTCAAATTAGCAAACACAAGATTTTCTTATTAAAAAAATCAAATTTATTCAAATTGAAGATTTAAAATGAATGTAAATCACAGTAAGTAAAAAACATAATAAAATAAAAGATTCTAAATATATTTGATATCTTTTTCAAATAATAATATATATTATTTCATACAACAAATTGTTCTGCTTATTTTTCTTCTTGCTTTTATTCGTTTATTTGTTTTCTTCTATACCTAGAAGATTTCAGGCGGAAAATTATTTGGATATAGCAATAAAAAAAAAGTGATTATCTTCCCTTCTTCTTTCTATTAATCATTACTTTGCAATTAGTTATTAAATTTGAATTAAATTAATAAATTGGAAATTTTTTAATATTTGGATATATATATATATATAAATAATTCGGTGAATGTTTTAGTCATGGTATAACATTGGAATGATAGGAAACAAAAAATGATTTATAATATTTTTGAAAAAATGAGAAAAAAAACGATTTACAAATATCTTAAAATCAAAAATTAAAACACTCAAATATATAGTTTAAAAAATATTTCCTATTCATTCCAAAAAAAAAAAAAAAAGAGAAAAAACACCAATAATCAATATATATATCATAAGTTTGAATATGATGTCAACTAAAATTAAATGGAAAAAATTTCAATATACTTCTTTTTCTCTCTTTCGTTTAAAAAAGTAGTCAGATTTTTAAAGCTAAAAGTGCTTTGTTATAACATTTTGCAAGATACCATTCATTCTTTTTCTTTTTCTTTCTCAATTATTTAAGGATATAAATAATTCAACAAGATATTAATTTGAAAAAATTTAGGAAATAAATTTTTGCTAAAAATAGTTACGATAATTGATTTTTTCTTTGGCATTATTATTTTTTTGCTTTCTTCCGTCTCATTATTTATCCTAAAAAATTCTCAATCATTTCATAATTTATATGGATAATATATTAAGTATTGGGTGTTGGAATGGATGAATGGAATTTAAGAAACCGTTGTTTTACTTGCATTATATTATTGATCGTTTAACTTGAATCCTTGAAATTTTTAGAATTAAATATTAGAATCGATAGAACATCAAAAATGCAATTTCTGCAATTCAAATATCAAATCAATAGGAGTAATTAATTATTAAAATCATGATTGATTAATCACATTTTTAATTGAGAAACAAAGCTGAATTCTATCATAATATTCTTTTTGATGTTCAAACTAAATTGGAAAAGGAGAAGCAAGAAGAAGAGAAAGAAAGAAAAAATAGAAAACTTAAAACCTTTTATTGCAACAAAAGCTCACTAATTTAAAAAAGAAGAGAAAGGAAAGGAAGGTGACGAAAGAGAATGAAAAAAAATTTTTGAATATAGAAAATTATTATAGGAAAAAAAACAAGCAATTGCATTTAAATTCCCTGCATTATAATTAATAGCATTGTAAACATTTTTGGTATTTAAATTTTGCATTTTAATTAGTATTTCAGTAAAAATTTGAAGTAGTTAACGATTTTTTGCAATAATTTTCATACTAATTTAATTTGAAAATATAAGCAGAATTATGCATATTTTATTTATATTTTATTCTTTTATATTTTTGCTAACAATTTCTTAAGTTTTACCAATTCACTTTACTCAATCTGTATGTCATATTTTCCTTATGTATTGTTATAATTATTAAAAATTTTTCGTAAAATTTTCATATTTGAAATTTTCAAAATTGAATTTCATTGATTTTATACGATAATAACAATTGTGAGTTTTAAAAATAAAATTTTTATAGGAAATCGCCGGATTTATTTTACCCAAACCTTCAAGATTTTATCCATATTTTAAACATCTACGTTATTTTTTTTTTGTAATATTGACACAAATCACCGGATTTATTTGACCCAAAACATATTTAATTTTAAATATTTCCGGTTTTTTTTTTCGTTTTTGTTTTTTTGATTTCATAATATCACATCGTATTTTTTACAATCAAAAATTTCAATGTACGAAAAGATTTATTTACATGAATAAAGACTCTTAATCTTCATCTCTCAATAAGATTTCAAATTTATTGTTTATTTTTTTTTTAAATCAAATGACTAAATTTTTCATGCAAAGAATGTGCTTAATATGATTATTTACGATATAATTTTCCCAGATAACATTAGAAATAATTCTTTCCGGATTTTATCTAAAATCCCAAACATTTCCTACATTTTTATATTTTTGATAGTTTTATCATGGTTTTAATGGATTCGTCTAGGAAATGTGAATATTCCTTTCATGTCAAATATAAGTAAAAAAAAAAAAATTACATTTATAATCGCAACTTTATAGTTCACGGATCATTACCAAGCGGAATTTTTGCATGCTGCAATCTTGAATTTCCATCATCCATTTTATAAGCCTTTTTATGAAGATATACGACGAAATAAAAAGTTTTGCAAAATAAAAATTTCAATAGCATTAGCCTATTCATTTTATTGTGGCACTGATAAGAATTTTGATAAATGTAGAAGAAAAACTCTTATTTCAGGAATTTTTCCTTTTCCCATAACTTCTTATCGATTATCAAATTTATGCTGCAATCTTGCGTAATTTTAATTTTACTCATTGAGAATATTGGCCGTATTTTCTGATATTTCAGTTAGTTATATTTATTATAGGATTCGTTAAAGTGAACGATTTACCTTTGAAAAGGGAATTTCAAACATTAAATTCATTAACAAAGAACCAGAAAATCGATAATTTTATAAATCTCAGATGTCGATGAATCTCAGATGCAACAAATAGAACTGATAAATATATGGAAATGACTGAGATAAAAAGCCAAACATCAGCAACATCAACCGATAATATCAGCAATATTCAAAAATCTCGAGATGAAAATAAAACTGTAAGAAATGCGGAAAAGTTGCAACTTGCAAATAATCATTCAAAGTAATCGTTAATTTTAATTACTACAATGCATAAATATAGGAATTATCGATTATTTATATTATTAAAACTATTTCCAAGTAAAAACCATTTTTATTTTGATTGCTTTATCGAAATAATCAAATTTTGGTTTTGTTTCTTTTTCTTCTGAATTTCATAGAATTTGTGATAAATTAAGATAACCAAAATTTATAAATTCCTTCTGTTAAATTTAAATCATTTATCAGATCCAATTCAGGTTATCAATTAATGTAAATCATTTGATAGTTTTTTTAAATCGTATTCTTACAAAATAATTTGTCTGATGTTGAATTTCTTTGTTAATTCGAATGTATTATAATGTGTTTGGGTATTTTATCTATGAGTTAAATTTTTGTTTGATAATTTTTCATTTAAAAATTTTGAAATCCAATTTATTTATGTTTAATTTTATGCTTTTAATAATTTTTTATTTTAAATTTTTGAAATTTACGAAAATTCCTTACTTTTTATTATTAATTTTTTGCAGTGTTTCATATTCTTATTCATTGTTTGGTTATGTTGAAGCTGTTGCACAAAATTTTACAATTGATACATCTCGTGCAAAAACAAACAAACATATTGTTTCGATATGTGCTTCAAAATTGGGTATGCATGAGGTTAGTAGAAAAATTTAATTTTAAAAATTAACAAAAAAAAAAAAAGCTAAATTATTTGTAAAAGAAATTGAAAAAAAATGTATTTGCTATTATTTGTAATTTGTAATTAATTATTAGAAATAAATTAGTAAATCTTAAGATATATGAAATGCAAACGTGAAAATGATGAGAAAAAAAAAAGACGAATTTTGGTTAAAATTTTTCTCTAATTATGTCTAATTAAAACAAAAATCTCAGTATCCAGATGGACGAGATGATGGTAATGCATGTGATATTTATTGGCAAAACAGTATAAATCATGATATACGATCAATTATCAAAAATCCACAGTGTAAAATTAATAAATTTCCAGGTGATATTGATTGATTTTATTCATTTCGCTGCTAATTTCATAATTATAATAAATTTAATCATTTATTTTTAATATTATCTCTTTATTTTATTTTTGTAATATGAATATATACTAGCTGAATGGTTCTATAAAATTTAATTCAAAAATTCTATAAAAATTACTTGGTTTTTTCTTGAAAAAAATAAGCAAATCTTTTTGCTAAACTATTTTTATTTTTTCGCTTATGCAGGAATGGCAGATTTATCGAAGAAAATTTCGCTAACACGAGCGATTTCTTCAATGCGACGTTTATTTCCGGATGAATACACCTTTTATCCATCAAGCTGGTTTATTCCGGCACAACTTGATGCATTCATTAAGCATTGCAATAAATTTGCAAAATCGCCGGACAATTCGGCACCATCCGAAAATAACAACTGGTATATTGTCAAACCGGATGATGGTAGGAGAAATTATTTCAATTAGCTCAAATTTAATTTTTTGCAAATTATTGCAAAAAAAAGTTTTTTTCTTTGCCGCAAAGTTTTAATAAATTTCACGTTCGTTTAGACATTATATATATCATCCTCAAGTGTTAAATATGCATTGATCAATTTTAAATTTGATTAAAGCATAAAACGAAATGGAATTTACATTTCAGGAGCTCAGGGAACAGGAATTTATCTAATCCAAAAACCGGAACAAATAAGAAAACCTGAAACATGTCAACTTATTCAAGAATATATCAATGATCCCTATCTATTGAATGACAATCTAAAATTTGATTTTCGCATTTATGCTGTTATCAAAAGTATCAATCCATTATCAATTTATGTTGCTCGCGAAGGTTTCAATTTTGATTTCAATCTTAAATGCTTTCAATTTATGAAATAGAAAAAAAATTGTTTTTTTATTCCAAAAAAAAAAAAAGTTTTAGTTCAAATTATTTCAAAAAAAAGAGTAAAATGTTTCGATGACAATTTTTTGATGGAAAAAATTTCGAAATTATTTCTAGTAATAATTTGACTATAATCGTTTATAATAGTTTTTCATCGCAAAATTTTAGAACTAAATTTGTATATAAAAATAGAAGGAATGAACTGTTTATTGACATGTTCATAGTTGAATGAAAAAATAAACCAATAAATAGAAACAGATAATATCAAAATAACTAAAATTAAGTTTTCAATGAACTATTCGTGATTTTGTTGAAATTGCAAATTAATTTATTTAAGTCAGAATTATTTATTTCATTTTCATGTCTTTAAAATTAATTATTTAAATTATTGAATAATTTGAAATTTTAAAACTATTGGAGTAAAAAAATCGCAATTGTAAAAAATAATAATTTTCAAATAAAGTTCCATCATAAAAAATGAAAAAAAGAAAATTGAACATTAGTTGATTTCATGACAATTTTGAAAAAACTATTAGTTTTTTTCAAAAATTTTAAAATCTTTCCAAATTTTGCTTAATTTAATGAATCATTCAGGCATGGCACGTTTCTGTACGGAAAAATACGCCACGCCAACGTCATCAAATTTTGACAATTTATATGCTCATTTGACGAATTATTCGTTAAATAAAGAGAACAACGCTTATATTCACAGTTCATCGTTACGTGATCAAATAAAAGGTTTACTTAATTAATGATTTACCTTAATTAATGATTTTAATTAATGATTTACTCAAGTTCACTAAATGACGCTATATTTGAGCTTGTTTATCAAGATAATTATTGCAAATAATAGGTTAAAATAATACGATGATAATTTGAACAATTCGTTGCTATTTCTTAGATATTGCTTATTACACTCATAAATGAAGAAAATTTTTGCTATTAAAATAATTTTAATTTTACTATGAAGTAGTTAATTTAATTTTTAAACTAAATATTATGAAGTTAAATTTTAGCATATAATTTTGAATAACAAAGCGAATATGAAATGAACTTATCTTGATTTTGAGAATTTTCGCTCTATTTTCTTTTCAACTTCGAAAATTATCAATTTGTTCAATTAGAAACGTGAAGAATATTTACAGAATTCTAAAATTTATGCTCATAATTTCGCGTTATCTTCCAAATAGATTTATTATTACAATTATTTATTATTTATTATTACTATCATTTATTATTCATTATTATTATTATTATTATTATTATTATTATTATTATTATTATTATTATTATTATTATTATTATTATTATTATTATTATTATTATTATTATTATTATTATTATTATTATTATTATTATTATTATTATTATTATTATTATTATTACTATTATTATTCTTGTTATTATTATTATTATTATTAATTATTGTTGTTGAATTTTGATATCAAATTGATAATTTTTAAATTTAATTTTTATCGAATTATCTTAGGAAGTAAACGATTACTGTCTACCGTTTTTCATCAAATGGAAGCGCAAGGTGCAAAAAAACAACAATTATGGCATGATATTAAAATAATAATTGTTAAAACGGTAATTGCAATGTTACCTGAAATTATGCTCAATTATGAACATTATTTTTATGATACAATTGGTCCACAATGTTTTCAGGTATGTAATTTGAGTATTTAAATTAATTCATTTTCAATATTATTAATCCAGTTTAATTCGATTTCCTTTAATTTCGTTCAATTCATTTCAATTTTCCAATATAAAAAGCATGTATTAATTAGTTGATTAATTTAAATCATTGTATTATCTGTGCTATAAAGTCAATTAAAGTTGAATTTAATTATTATTAAATTGATCGTATCATTTCAATTAAAATTGATGATTTTTTGTGTTCTTAATTTTTGAATAATTAGTATATAATTGAAATTACTATAATAAAATGCATCAAAATATATTGATTTAGATTGATTTATAGTTTCAAAAAAAATTATCTTTGTAAACCAAACGAATTACAATTGATTTGATTTTAATTGATAAAATAAACAATTTTCTGTGTTTTTTATTTCAGATAATAGGTTTCGATATATTAATTACAAAAAATTTGATACCAATATTGCTTGAAGTAAATTCAGCTCCAAGTTTAACAATCGAGCATGATATTTTTAATCTATTTGATGAAAATAAGGAAAATATCGAAACATTAAAAGTCCGTTCTATTGTAGACGAAGTAAGTGTTACATAAAATAATTTCCAAAAATTTTTATTCTTTTAATTTTAATTCTTACTAAATTACAACTTTTCAAATTGTTAAGAATAAATAATAATCTTTTATTATGGATGAAGCAAGCATTACTTAAATAATTTGTAAAAATTTTTTTTTTCAATTCTAATTTTTTACAAACTACAATTCCTGTTATATTTTTACAAAATTAATTATCGAAATTGATTAAGAGTAAATGATAATCTTGAAATATTAAGAGAAAAATATCGTATAATAAAAAATGTCAATTATGCTTGTCGAAATTTTTTGATGAAGTTTTTTCTATTATGCATTTCTTTTAATAAATTTATTAATTAGCATTTAAAATTACTGATACTTCCAACAATTACAGTTTAATTATCATAATTGAAGTTAATATTTATGATAAGTTTTACAAGTGTGAAAATAATGATATTTCGGTAAATGATGAAAATAATGACTGTTAAATGATAATATTTTTGCTAATGATAAGAAAATGATAATTTTGATAATAAAAATCTGCCAATCTTGTATGTGGCCAAGAAAAACTGCGAAAACTATTCGATTTTTTGGTTACAATACATATATGTTCCGAATGTTTAAATGAGTAAATCAAAAAAAAAAACGATTTTTTCGAAAAAAATCAGACATGATTAGATCAAATCCTTTGGCTTGATATCATCAATCAATCATTGCTTAATCATTTCTAAGTAATTCTAATACAAATACTTAATTACCAATATTACAGGTTATTAAAATTCCATTGGTAAGAGATACAATTCTTTTAGTTCTCAACTTAATCGATAATGTTTATCCACAACCACTTGCGTTAGTATTTATTAATGATTATTTTGATAAAAATAATTGGAATTTTCAAAATAAAAAAAAAAGGATTAAAATTTGCAAAATTTCAATTTCTGTCCTTTTCCTACTTCTCTTCTTATTTCATATTAGTGGGAAATGCATAGTATGATGATATTAATTAATTAACTTTTCGACAATATTTATTTTTATTTCTTATTTTCTGTAATTTCTTCAAAAATCACAATTTTTTTCTCGAAAAAAAGTTAAAAGTTTTGAATTAACTTTATCAATTTAACACATAGGAATAATAATTATTCTCGGAAAGTAATAGATGACATGGACGAACTTGGAGCAAAACGACGATGTCAACTAACAGAGGTATGAAATAATTGATTTGTGTTTGACAAATTTAAATATTTTCACAATTTGCAGCCTTTAATTCTTGTTATTGATACATTAAAGTTTAAAAAATTCAAAAATTCGTCTTTTTCCAGATTTTTCCATGTCGCTATGGTCAAAGCAGTGGACATTTGCTATTTTTAGACAAAGCTGTTTATTTATTCATGCAATTTGTAAATTTGAAACAGACAACGGTTTTGATAATTTCCGGTGCTCGAACCTTCCTAAAGTTTGCTTTTAATTGCTTAATCCAAGCAAAAACTGTAATTTTTGAAATTCGCTCATTTAAATTACCAGATAATTTTGTCGAAGTGCAAACTTTGTTAATCGTATTTCTAATTATTCCAGTACTGTTTCTGGACATTAATGTCAAATCAATTTCTAATAAATTTTATTTGTTTATAATTAAAATTTTTGATATTATTGTTTGTTATTATTTATATAAATCAAATTTAAATGCAATTAGAATTGTGTGAGAATTTGATATGTCATAAATTTGATCATAAAAATTCGATTTAAAAATTTTTGGAAGGAATAATTCTATTGCAACTTAATTAAAAAATTATCATTATTAAGATAAGTTAAATTATTTGTGTTAATTTCTATTATTTCGTTTATTAAGCTAAAATAATTGCTTTCACGATCAAAACCTGTCAACTTCAAGAAAAGTGGAAGATTGATATGAACATAACTGAAAGGAAAGAAATTGACATATTTCAAAAAAAAAAAAAAAAAAAGAATTGAAGGATTTCAAGAAAAATTAGTTGACATACCTCAAGAAAAATGAATTGACACATTTCAAGAAAAATGAATTAAAATGAAAATTATATTCTAAAATAATTAAATAAGTAAAATGTATAATTTGAACTTAATGAAAAAAAATTAAGCATAACAATTTATAAATATCCACAATTTTTCAAATTTCCATTTTTCTTTTCATTCTTCTCTTTTCTTTTACAGAAAATGCAGTTTACTAGATGTAATAACAATGGAGGAAATGGAATTAAAATTTATGGAAATTTACAAATATTTTACAGTAAACGAATATATCCCATATGTTTCCGGTTTGTTTCTTATAATTTTTCAAACTCTTCCCTAATCCTAAATTCCTGAATTCAAACAAACAAATTAGCAACAGAAGATATTACTTAATGAAATATATTAATTAATGGGAGAGTATTTAATTTGTAATATTATCAAATAATATACCAAATAATATATGATTAATTTATGACTGAAAAATTCGTAAAATTTAATTCGATTTAGCCAAACATAAGTTATAGTTTATTCTAAGTTTATGCATTTCGGAATTTTCCGGTCTTTTATTTTTAAAATTTAATTTTGGATAATTTGCAAATTAAACAAACTAATAATTTTTTATTTGATAGAAAATCAAATTTTGCAATAATATGCGATCAATTGATTAGCTTTTGTAATCAAATCAAAAATATTTCCAATCTAACGATTTATTTTTGATTTAATCATAAAAAATTACATTTTCCAGGTTTATCATTTCATGGATTTCTCCATCTCCTCTATTATATCGCTCAATTAAAATTTCCATTTTTTGTATACCTATCAGAACAGATGCAACATCTGCTTGCATATTGTGATTCATCTCTTCGAAGTAATGGTGTGAGATCGGCACGCTTGAGACGTGTTCAAATCGATCATAAAAATTGTCGAAAGTATATTTTTAGCTTTTTTTTTTTATAAAATAAAAATTATTTTAATCTATTTTCTATTATATTGTTTTTTTTTTTCAATTACTTTATCAATTTAAACATGACTTCCACAGGCAAGTTTTTCTAATTCCGAATAATAAATCATAGCTTCATTAGTTTTCTTAATTAATTTCAGTTATATTTTTAAATATGCACATTCAAATCTTGATTAAAAATTTGCAGCGTTGAAATATACTTGCTTCCATCACGCATATATATGAAACGGACAAGCCGTCCTCAAATACGCTTAAAACCGATAGAATCAATGAAACTTCAACAAAGATACACACGATCGCTTCCACGTACATTAAATGCGATGAGATCAAAAGAAAGTCCAGTAAATTTTTATGTTGTAAATAACAGTGTTAGAAAAAAAGATGAACTGGTATTACCAAAAATACAACAACCTTTTCGCTTTTAAATGACTAATTATTATTGCTGTCATTGTTATTGAAATCTGTAATTAGAATTATCAATTTATTGTATATATATATATATATATATATATATATATATATATATATTAAAAAGAAATAATAGGATAATTATACCATTTAAATCTAAATTTAAAAAGTAAGTTTAAGTTAAGGAAAGAAAAGACAAAAGTATTCTCAAGTGTTAAATAGATAATCAAATACTGAAGTACTGGCTGAAACAGAATGGGAAAATTACTGAAGATGTCATGGAGAAGAAATTCAACCTTCAAATTTATCCTTTTCCCCTTTTTACTACAAATCATCATTATTATTAATCAATCGAGAGAGAATCTGCATATAAATAAGACTTAATATCTTTTCTTTCAAGACTTAATACTTATCTTTTCTTTTAATATGCTCACTCGATAATTGTTAAGAAAACTAAAAAATTATGTGAAAATTTCACTTCAATAAAATATTTTAATTCTGTTACTACGAAAAGATAAATATATATAGTATCATTCTGTAATAACTTTCAAAAGAATTATTTCTGAAAATCGTGCGTAATGTTATTCATTTACCAGAAATTTGTAATTTAAGAAAACTTGGCTGTTTTTTCAGTAAATTTCAAACTAGTTAACCATCAGTAGTCTTACTTAAAACGGCAAATGAGATCACAAAGAAAGAGCAAGGCACAATAAAAACAAATCATTAATCACGATGAAAATTAATTACTCGTAAAAAGATTTTCACTTAATAAAGGATAAGTAAAAATTAGAGCATACTGATTGAATTATAAGAAATAAATAATTTACTCAATAGAAAATGAATATAGAAGTGCTGCACTGTTATCAAATTTGATACATTAATGAAAAATTAAAATGGAATGAATGAATCATCTAAACAGTAAGAAATCTTTCAGTAGAAATATCGGAAAATTTGGCTAACAATTGAAATTATAAAACATGAGATAATTTCAATTTACAAGAATAGAAATATTGACAATGAGGAACTACCATCGTAATATTTCCAGAGCACCACTTATGACTCTGAAATTACTTACCGATTGCGGATACTATCAAGAAATTCCGCAACACTCCAATTCTGAAACCAAAATGATGAACATAAAAGCAGCTGATTAGCAAATTTTATTTGAAAGATTAAAACATTCCATTTACATCGTCATTCTCTAATTAATATTCAACGACAGTTTCTTTTATTAGAGAATTTTCTTCATATCATTTTCTACATATAATCTTAAAGTTTTTAGTTCCTTTAGTTTTTTCCCACAATATCTCCATTTTTTTTTTTTTTTTTTTTTTTTTAAATGTATGTAACTTCTTTTGCTGTAAATCATTTTCAATGCTAGTTTTAACAAGCTCCTTAGAAACATGAAGCAACCATCACAGCTTAATGAAATACAAAATCTCATTTTTCACTGATGGTCAATATTGCTACTAATAACTAATGAATATATAATAATGCTTAGAAATGCCTTGTTTTAAGGAAATATTTCAATTGCAATATCCTAAGGAATTAAATCATGGATGAATAAGAAAATAAGATGGTTTTTAGATTTGGAAAGATATAAATTTAAGCTTATGATTATTTTCCATACAAGTATTTCAATATCTATTCAAAAAAAGAATTTCACTCTGGTGCATATCATATCTTAATTTATATGAAACGCGGTTAAAAATAAAGTCTTCCTTATAGAAGCTTTAAAGCAAGAAATGGTTTAAAAAATTTTGTATATCATGATGTGATCTCGGTTCTATATTTTTCGTTCTCTAAACATTCAATTTTATTGGAAACCTTCAATTGAAATCACCGCTTGCTTAATTTTTAATTTGCTTAATTCACAATATATCTTGCCACTAATATTTAATTCTTTATTTTCGTCCCATTCGCCTCTCTTACCAAGCCCAACAACTATGATATTTTTCCCCTCTGATGAAGTAACGGAGAAAAATTTACCAAAGTCTTCCACTGAAATCACTAAATTGTTTTATACTGTTTTTATAATCTACCTCTTGTAAAAAGGCATTTTTAATTTACCAAAAAAAGAAAACTTCAAAAAAAAAAAATTACTGAAATAATAAGATTTATACTTACTTTACGTTTAGCAAGCTTCGCACCACTATAAATGCAATGAATTTTCGTCTCTTCATTAAATTTGAGATCAGGTACAAGTTTAGGAGTCAGTCTGAAAATTTTATAACTATGAAAACTGAACCTAGCAAATCTGTTCATCAAAATTGCTATCCAATAACACTGGATAACGTATGACTATCTAAAAACTTCTTTTTCTCAATATGAAAATGGCATTCTTTTAGTTCATACTTGAAAAAATTTACATAAAATATTGTGTTTTCGCTAAGTCAGTATCTTTGGAAAGCATATCTACAATCATATTGAATACAATCTTCTCATTTTTTGGATCCATTCCTGAAAAAAAAAAATATCAGTTCTCACCAATCATCTAATTTGGAATATTATTTCGCAAAACAAACATGACCAGTCTATTCTTTACATAACACGTTCATTACACATTTTACTATTAATACTCCTATTCTATTTTCCAATTAAATATGACAGATCCCATATTAACATCTTATGGACAAATAATATCCGAATAATTCCGAATCATAATATCCATATCCCGAAATTTTATTTCAGCATATGAGGAAAAACTGCTGTGTGGCTGAAATATATAGAGCCTAATTGGATGGATTAAAATGATTTTGAAGGAAATAGTATAAGTTATAGTTGAATTATAACACAGCTACCTTTCATCTCTATCCCAATTCAAAGCGAAAGCAAATACAAGAAAAAACCTATGAGAAAATCTGATCAGAAAATTTATTATACACATATTATCTATCCCATTCCTCTCAATCCATAACTGATTTCTTCGATCTGTTAGAAATCACCGACAAATTTGAATACCTTGATTGATTTCATCGACACAGCGAAAGGGTACTACCGTTAGCTTTTGCAGTGCTAAGATATATAACATTGTAGTAACACTACGTTCACCACCTGACTGTGTCTATAATGTAAGATTATTCAGGAATCTAAATATATAAGAGCTAAGCTTTCTATTATTCTAGAAGTTTAAAAAAGATCTCATGAAAATGAAAGGAAATCAAAAAAAGAATGAGAAATAAACAGAAGTTATAGAATTAAAAATTCACCTGATGTGTTAACTGCCGAAGCCTTTCATCTTCACGAAATTTGGCAGTTACTGTAATACCATACTTCGAAATATCAAGCTGCAAGTTAATATTAGAAAAAAAAAAATAGTCAAAATGAAAATTAACTTGTATTTTCTTCAAAAAATTGGAAGAATTCCCTCATCAAACATTATAATGAAAATTCACTGACAAATCAAACAGAAGTGGGGAAATACTTCGAAAACTTCTTCATGGTTAAAAATTTCGAAATAATCACCTTATCATCAGGTTTTTGAAGACAAACTTCCCCAGTACATCCCATATTTTCAAAGAAGGAGCTGAAATGTTGATTCAATTTCTTAACGAGACTTTCCAACTGAAGCAACCATTGTTCCAATAAGCTACTGATTTTATCTTCCCACTCACTAACCTTAAAATAACAAATACCAGGGAAAAATTAAGAACTATCAAGTCAAACCTTCATTATTACGTTTATTAAATCAAGATTATCAATAACGGATAAAAGCACTTCTAATTTTTCTTCTTCTATAACTGAGACGTTGAAATAGTGATTCACTTCCATATAATCATTTATTTGTAGTTCGAGATGTCCTGTTCAAGTCTTACTAATTTCTTTTAAAAACGTCAGTTCATACAACTTTCATCCTAATTAAATGAAATAATAAATAAATTACAATTTAATGTACAAAGACCACATACATCTTTTTGTTTCGTAGCCATTTCTTTAATGAGAGATTCTTTCTTCTGTGTCAGCTTTTCGAAACGTTCAATATCCTGAAATTGATGTGGCATAAGGAAATAGAAATTCTTTCCAATGAAAATATAACTCTTTTATCAATTCGAAATGATATTATTTCAAAAGTGGTGCACTTCTTTTTTTAACTGTTGTTATCACTGTATGTTGCTTAACTTAAAAACAAAAACAGTGACATAAAACTAACTTTTTTCTCTCCCTCACTATGTAGTGCGTCCAATTTTCCCTGTTCACGTGCCATTTCGAGTTCGACCTCTTCCTTAGTGTTCGGAATTGCATGGCTGATAAAGGCCTAAAAATCTGATTATACAACGAATCGCAATTAAGAAAATAAAATCCGAAAGGTGAATATGAAGTTATCATTCAAATCTTTTTTAATGATTTACAGCTCTTTCAGCATGAAATTTTACAACGAAGAAGATATAATGTCTCCAAATTTAATAACAATGCACAATTTTTTTTGACAATTTTTAAATAATATAATATACTTCTAAATCGTCATGCAGTATTTTACTACAGTTTCCAGCAAATTTTCTTCGCGATAACAACACATGTTGAAATAATTGCAATAAAATATATCATCCAGCAGATATTTGAATCGATGCTTCAAAACATTAATGCTCATGTTTATGAGTCAAGATTTGAAAATTGATTTCCACTGGATAACTGTATGACTAAATTATGTCTAATCTGCTAACCAACCCTTTTTAAACTTTCTAATGCTTCGGCAGCTTCATTTGCAGAATCTTCAACACCGACTGCTTTATATAGTCGCTGCTTGTCTTCTCGCACTTTTTCCATTGCCGTTTCAATACCTATTTCAGCATGTCTGATTGCATCCTTTAAATTCAAAAAGAAAAATAGATTAATTAGGAAACATATTGTAGGGATTTCGCAAAACCGAATAAGATGAAAGTTGAAAAAATTTTGAGAAAAATCATAATTTACCAATTTAGACTCATATTCCTCCTCAAAGCATTTCAATTGTTTCTGCAGCGTATCCAACTCTTTCGACGCTTTTTTCGCACTTAAAGTTGCAAATAATGCGTTATGAATGAATAACTTTCGTCTTTCCTAAACATATTAAATTCAAAATTAAGCAAAGACTAATATATGTCATTTAAACACTGTCTATTCTAATGAGATACATAAATTTATTCAGTGATGATTTCCAGAAAAACATTCTAAATTAAGAGAAAGAATTCGCTAATAAAGTTGCGATTAAATGACTGAAGGTGGGTAATATAAAATTGGCAAAAATGAAAAAGTCTGAAGCTGTAAACATAACGAGAATCCATATAAAAAATGTCAATCATTTCGAATTCTTAACAACATTTCTCTTTCAAACTACAACAATAGTGGAATATTCATCAAATTTCTCTAGAAGTTTTAAAGAATAATAATAATACCATCAATCTAGCAATTTTTTCAACTCGTTCAAACGACTGTGTAATGATTTCATTCTTGGTTTTTTGAAACTTTTGTGCAGCAATATTCAAATCAGGTTTGTCGCTTTCAATGGCTTGTATCCTATGAAATAAGTCACAGTAGCATCGGTAATCTATTGCTAAATAGATGTAAAAAAAAAAGAAAAAACGTTTCAAAAACCTAAATCGTAATGTGACTTAATCGCAAAATTTGCAATTCAAACTATATAATTTTTGATTAAACAGTAGCTAATCACTACAGAAAAATGAATATTCCCTAAAAAAGAAAAAAAAAATCCCTATCACAATATGGAATAACACAACTAACCTCGCAGCTTTCGAACGTAGCTGATTTGATATAATATTTCGCGCATCCTTCTTTTTGATAAATGCATCCTGTAAATGTAACTTTCAGAATGAATATTTACACAAAATGGAATCATGTAAATAAAATAAAAACTCTGCTCAATCAAAATTTACGATTCTAAGAATTTCCATTTCATTGACAAAAAAAAAAAAAAAAAAAAAAAAAAAAAAAAAAAAAAAAAAAAAAAAGTGCAAAAGATTTCAAAAAAATGTACCATCATTCTTCGACATTTTTCTCGTCCTTGCGCGATACTTTTTTCCGTCTGTCCAATACGCTCCCGAACCAAATGCGTCTAAATGAAAAATATAAAGAACTTTAACAATCAATCATGATTTCAATTGAAATACTGAGTTTATTTAAAAATACAGGTATCAAATGTATCACTAAAACTGAGAATAGAAGGAACAAAAGAAAGTTAAAAAGCAACCTCATTTTCAAGTTCTTTAAGCTTTGCTAACTGTCTTTCCAACTCACTGAGATTTTGCGCATCATTTTCAGGTAAAGCAGTATGAACAATAAGAAATCGCAAAGAGGTACGTAATGTTTCCGTTCGAACCGACAAATTACCGCTGTAGCGAGATATAGAAATTCGTACCTAAACATATTAATCATTCCCAACTGTACCTTCGCATAAAACAATTTAATTCAAAGCGTTCAGGAACTAATTATAAAAATGTTTAGTGATAGGTATAACTTCATTTCAGATATAATAGTATGTTAATCTTTTAGAAAGGTCGTCAAATTCAAACTATTCCCTTCGATAGATTTACTTTTAGTCAAAATCAAAAAACAGTAATTTAAAAATAACCCGCAATGAATTCGTTAGAAAGAAACGATGAGAATTTTTGAGCGCTTCGCAAACTTCATCTAAACGATTTTCTGTAGTTTGGGTACCAATGGGAATTTTATGTAACTGAAAAAAAATAAAAGGAATTTATGAACTTATCATTATTGTGTTAGTGATGATAAATTCATTTCCATAAAAAGCATCAATAAATGTAATTCAGAGTAGAATCATTCGAAAACTGATTAAAACAAAATTCAAAGTATAGCATCACTTTTAAAAAAAAATAAAAAAAAAGTGTAGCATCATTTTGACTTTTTCGCTAATAGAAGATAATAGAAGATTCAATAATCACCGATGCGACACTGTTCAAATATGCTTTCACGGCACCTGGTGCGTTGTACAGATTTGATGCCATACAATTAAATCCCAGAGAACATAAATGTTTAGGTATTTCTTCCTGTTTTTGAAAGCGAGCTATCTGGAATAATAATAAATTTTCTTCATTCTAATTTACTAGGCTAAAATCGTTTCATGAATGACAAATTCTTGTTATAAATCTAAAATTTTTCGATGCTATACGTCAGATTCAATTCGCTTTGCTAATATTCACACTAAGACAAATTAAACTGATATATATATTTTTTTTAAGTCAGGAAATGTACATCTGACCTGCAATCAGAAACAAAAATTTTATGAATATATTGTTTAGATAATTAGTATACAAAACCACAAATAATCTGCCAGCATACAAAATTTTAAAAGATTTTCACTCCCAAAAATGGTTTTATTTCTCAAAGCATCTATATTGCTAAATATCTTCAAAATCTAATCAGAGAAAAATTTCGCCTATCTCAGAGAATAATAAATTAAGTAGATTTTGGTAAGAAAAGAAAGACGGTATAAATGGAAATAGGAAAATTGCCACATCTATAATAATACATTGTATTAAAATCTTTAAAAAATAAGAAAAAAAAAATAGCTCACCTCATCATCGCTTATGACACATGAATTAATTTTCCATGGGTGCCGTTTATCCGTTAACAATAACTCATCTTCTTTGCAACGAAATATGAACATCAACAAATCACGACGTGCAATGATATTTTCTAAATAAACTGCAGCATCGTCAGTGATCAAAGACATCTGGAAATGTCTATCTTCAAAATTAGAAATTAAGCAAAGATTTTTATGCAGTAAAATAAAAATTTAAAAAATATCTACTAATCATAAAATAACTCCATCAATAAAAAAGGATATAGCATCACTGTTTTTTTTTTTTTTTTTAGATTCATATGATCTAATTATGCATTATTTAAAATACTGTAATTTTAATTCCGTTCAGAAATAAGGTAGGATGATATCAATATATTGCCAACCACTGCATCAACTAGCATAGGAAAAGATCAAATTAAATCATTTGGACTAAGATTACCATTTAATTCTGTTCGTAACAGCTATTTTTCCAATAGAATATAACGAAAACTCAATTGCTCATAATAGATTAATCACATTCTAAAATATTCACTGAGAACTTACAAATAACAAAGGGACAAAAACCGGATGCCGAAACTTTTCTTTCTGTGACTCATACCATTGCCATGCCTCGCCACATTTCATCTCCCTACCATTTTCTTTTAAAATGACAAATTTCTTCCGAAATGATTGTTGGTCTTTGTCAATCGCTTCCATAATAGCTAAAAACAAAATATCCAATAAAATGTTGAAAGCTGTGATGATATGAATATTACGCTTTAAAAACTACTTCATTTCGGATTTTTTGTATAGTTTTGTTAAAAAACCTTGATGATTATAAAGATATAAACCTCGCTTGTCAGAACCAATTGCAGCAATTTTGTTATTTAGTACTGATTTTTGCTTATCTAATTCTTCCTCTTTTATATTCCACTCTAAATATTCTTTTTTGATGGCCGAATTTTCATTCTGAAACAGAAGCTATTGCTGAAAACATTGCAGATTTTTTCTTACTTCAGAAAAAGAGAATTAAGAATCAAGATCAAGAAACAAAATCATTCTATGAAAAAATTCTTTGCATGATATACTGGTCGCAGATAGACCACTTGAAAAAAAGATCACAATGCAGAACTTACAATTTAAGTTACCGATTCATTTGGAATTCAAATAGATATTCCAAAAATTAAAACTAAAACTACTTCGAATCAAATAAAGCTGCCTTCTCGGTATTCTTAAAAATAACGCCCACCATTCTGATACCATGATTCTCATGGCTAATACTAATATGTACTAACTAATCCAAACCGAATTCTCTGCATTTACTTTAAAAAATGTAAAAACTGGATTGGAATTGAGATAATGCTATATTTTCAAAAATTCGATTTCTGCTCCATGCTTAAATTTAATGCAACATAAAATACCTCCATGGACGCGTATTCTTGATTTGCAGTAGCAAGTTTCTCCTCCAAAAGATCATATTCCGTTCGTGCGGCACTTAATTTTTCTTCCCAGTCATCATGCTCTTTTTTAGTTCGTTCATAATCTTTTTTCGCATTCAATATCTATGATATGATAATAACATCAAAAGAAAAAAAAAAAGCAATATACTCTAATGTCACAACACTTCTACGTCATTCTGCTATATAATTCAATTTCCACATTACCATATTAAGAAATAATCGACAACTTATATATATATATATGATTAGGTTACAGCAAGTTAATAAATTACTGATTCTTATTTTATTGCATGAACAATTGAAACGATGCGCTAAAATAAAGAATTTCTCGCTAATCTTTCCAATGACTTATATTAATGAAAAAATCCAGTATTACTTACCGATTCATCTACTGATTCTACTGCAAGCAATTTTTCCGTTTTCTCTCGTACTGATAACAATTCGCTCATCTGAAATGGAAGAATCATTTGCTCATATGTTTTTCACAAGCTAATTATCATTGGTAGAAGTAGAGCCAGAGAATTCGTTTTCAAAAAAGTTTTACACTGCAGGTAGTTCACAAAAAAAAAAGAATTAAATTCCATCCTTTCAGTGAGGAGATTTTATTCATTCAGCCACATATTTATACTGATGTTAAATCAAAGTTGCAGATGCAATAATAAATTTTCTGATTCTGCTTATTTTTCCGAAAGTGAGAGTCATTTTAAAGAAATTTGAAAGCAAATCAAAAAATAAATAAGGAAATGAACTAACAGCATCTTTTTCTTCATATTTTTGCTTTTCAACGACAATTTTTTGTTGTTGCACGGAAGATTTGATAGGTAATATTAATTTCTTCGCCTGTTATAAATTCCCAGAAAATATAACATTTGCACATCAAAAAACATATGAGAAATAATAAATAGCCTTTTCTAATTTTTAATAATAACGTATTCGATACTAATCAATTAAACTCCTTAATTTAATCTTCGCATGGAAATTTAACAAACTGAAGATAATGAAGAAGAACAGAATTTTTACAACGCTCAAGTAGAAGCCAGAGCAGTAGATATATTGTGAAGAAAATAAATAAATGTATAATATGATAGGAATAAAAAAAATGAAATGATTAAATTACAGATTTTGGAGAATGAAAGTTCACCTCTTTAAGTTCTTTCTCTTTTACCCGCTTATATTGCGCTTTTTCATCGGCAATCGTCTCTGCATCCAAATATTCCTTTAAATTATGTATATATATTCTAACTATTAATAAATTAGAAAGTTATTTATTTCGTTTCAGGCATGAATGAAATTAAAAAAAGCCTACAACCATCCATAGTATTAAAGCGAATAGATTAATTCCCTTATGAGGCGATGAAATGAAATATTATCATAAAAAACAAATTTGATGCAATGATTAACTGATATCTTTTGGCTCAAAGAGATGTCTTCGAAACGAAAGAAAATCAAAAAAAAAAAAAGAAAAAGAAAAAAGAAAAAAAAAAGCATTAACAAACTAGATAAAGTTGTTTGCATAAGAGAAGCCGAATACGTTCCCGCATTGTTTCACGTCGCCGATAATTTTCAATTAGAGGGATCAACGTTTTCAGTTCATTTTGCACAGAATTTAAACAATCTTCCAAGCTTTAAAACCATGGATATTTCTATTCAAAACAAGAAATTCAAAAATAAATGTAACAATAAAAAAAGAAATAAAAATGACCGGAACATACTATTTCGCACGTGACAAAGGCGATTGGTTAAATCGTATATCGTGAATATTATTATGTAAGTCAATCAATTCTTTTCCAACAGCCTAAATATGTCATATTAAATCACTTACGATTTGTAAACCACAAAAATGAAAAAAGGAAATTGTAGAAAAATTTTTCAATGCCAACTTTTTCCGTATTTTTAAGTAGAACAGATGATTTTTGCTCCGCGAAACTTTTCACTTTATCTTGTGCTAAGAATGTGCATGGATTATCAACCTGAAATTTGTAATTGAAAATGTTTCAAATTTAAGTGGATTTCTGAGAGTGGAAAAATATTACTTTTTCAACTTTTTGTTCATTGCTTTTTCATGGAATGTACTCATCCCCATTTCACGTTTTATTAAAAAGCAAAAATACAAATGCTTAGACTATTTATTACTAAAATATAAATGTCGAAATCAATTTGTCGTAATTCATTAAATTAATATATTTTGCTAAAAAATGTTCTCTCATTTCAGTATGCACCGTTCGAATTGGATTTACCTATTTCACTAATTTCATAATAAATAACTTTACCTCAACTAACACAATGTATCTTGACTTAATGTATTCTTTTCTGATCAATTATGATTTCTCCATTGTTGCTCTAATTTACTGCACTTTTTAATGTGCTTATTTAGCTTTGTATACTTTTTGTGCTATAGCTTTTTTATTATACATATATAGAACTTCTTTTCGCAACCTAGGTTTCAATTAAAAATGTTTAGATATAAGGACAAATGAAAAATAACGGGTTATGCAAATTTCTGGAGGGAGAAAAATAATCTCAGCACTAGCGGAAGATTCCAAGAAGATCAATTAGCATATCAGGTGAAGAATCAGTACTTCACCTGAATGTTATAGCTCTCAGCAACATCTCGTAATTTTGTTTGTGTTACTTTTTCATCATCAACAAAAAAATTGGAAGCGCCGGATCGATGCAAAACGGTCGATAATACTCGATCCTTTCCAAGCTTCGAATCACGTCTAAAATTTATTTTAATATCGATTGGCAAAACAATTCTTGCAAAAAAAGAGACATTGATTAAATGCCCAGCATATTTTTCATTTTTGCATATTTTTAGAAAGACAGTAGTTCCCAACTTCTCTTACAAATATTTGCCTAATGATTCTACGATAAATAGAAAAAGTAAAACATACATGAAGACTTTAATGGATCCTTCATCCGAACCGTATTTGATATAATCAGCTAACAATTCGGAACGTCCCAATAATTTCGGAGTACCACCCACTGCCAGACATAAACCACAGATAATTGTGCTTTTGCCTTTAAAGAAAAAATAAAATGAAGCAAGATATTAAAATCAGGAATTTTATCGTCATCTCAGGTTAGGCATTTACTATCTTCGTTATTCTTTACTTTAGATTCAACAATCACCAAAGTAACATCGTACTTTATTAATAAAGTTATTATATACCAACCTGTTCCATTTGGACCAATAATAATATTCAAATTTGGACCCGGAAGTATTTCCATATATTCGTAAGTCCTAGAAATTACTAAATGAAACCAAATATTTAAGAATTTTGCAAACCACATAATTTCTGTTATTTCATACAATAAAGGAAAATAAAAATTAATGGAATTTCTGATTCAGTCTAATGAATATGATTAACTAAAATAAAGTTATAATAAATTGTTAACTGTTCAAACATGCAGAGTCTTATTATTTATCCAGTTCTCACATGCACATTTACACGATTTGTGCATGCACGATTATTGCCACATAATTTCTACGGATTAACTCTATATATGATAGATTATTCATTTGATTGATTTACCAGTGTTCTATATCGTAATAGTTAAAAACTTACAGGAAATTCTCGAAAATAATTTTTGTAATCGATCCATCAGGAAAATAATCTGCAGTTGCCACAGTTCTTCGCTGATTGTTTATGTCCATTCCAATCCGAAATATATAAGCTTTTTTCAGGACATGACAAAACACAAGTTTCTTAAAATATTTTCATGATTATTCCCTTTTTTTAACGATCTATCAAATATTTTAATCGATTTTAATTGCATTTACTCATCAATTATTAATTACAATGATTCACTCTACTTTAATTATAATTTTTCTTTAATTACAGTTATTCGTTGGTTACTGCATGCGTCATTAACTGAAATTGGTTTCAAATGAAAACCTTCTTATCATCTACTTTATTGTTCTAACGTTTCAGTATATTTTTATCCGCAAATAAAGGTAAATATTAAACCTCAAATTAAATGTCTTCTGATCATTAAATTAATTATTAACATAAAATTTAATTCTTCACTAAATTCCGGTTAATGACCTTCTCTTTACTATTTTCACCTCGAAGAATTATTTCCTTCTTTTCAGAAAATTATATCTTAAATTTTTAATCCCCAGTCCCATTTCCGATTCCAATTCCTCATTTCTCCAAATCCAACTTTGTTCAAAATTTTAAATTCAGGTTCGTTGTCCAAGTCGCCAATGGCTCCGTATAATTCGCAGGTTCGTGCACTACTTGCCGTTTCGTTTTTTTTTTTTAATTTTATAAAAATCACAATCCCAATTTTGACGGGATAACGAGGAAGCGGAGTTAGCGTAGAATGCGGGGGAGGGGATTGAGTGGGTGTAAGAGTGGGTGGGGAGAGAATGAGTGGGCGTGGAAGCGGGGGAGTGATAAGTAGATGATTATAATTTTGTTTGAACTTTTTTACTTATTGCATTTGAACTGCAAATCAAATATATGTAGATTAATTTATATTTGGATTTGATTATGCATGAATAAGTAATATGCGTTTGTTTTTGTAGGTGTCTATATTGTGTGGGCGTAATTTGAAAGGTTTTCGTTTCATGTAGGCGTATTTTTAGTAATTTTATCGTTCTTTTTTTATATTTCTTTTAATTATAATTTTTCATTTTTTTTTTTACTTTTTTTCAGAAATGATTCACATTTCAATTCCAACTACACAAACATTGGTTGAAACAGATGGAAGCCGTACATATGATGTAAATTTGTTTATTTTCTTTTTCATTTAAAATAGCAATTAAGTATTATTCATCTTTTTGTTATTTTTGGTATTTTGAAGTAATTAATAATATTTCTTCCGATATTTATGGTTCTTTTTTTTTTTAAGAAAAAATATTTTTGTTTTCTATAAATTGCTTTTTTTTTCTTTTGAATTAATTTCATAGTTGCTGGTATAATGATCATTATCATTTTAATATTAACGAACACACTGATTATAATAATTATTATTTTCAGTTGCAGTAGATTAAAAATTAAGAAGTAAGATGTATCGGTAAGATGCTACACCTGTATATATTTATTTCCAGGCATTTGATATATATATCAATGGTGCTTATCATGCAAGCATACGATATTCTCATTTATTAAAGCTGCATGAGAAGTTACGTAGTCATTTCGGACCGAAATTGAAAACATCCGATTTTCCATCGAAAAAATTGTTCCGAACATTAGATCAAAAAACGCTAGAAGAACGGAGAATAGCCCTAGCACGTTATTTTCAAACCGGTTGGTTTTTTTTTTTTTTTCATTGGAATTTAAAAGAAGACTGAAAATGATGAATTTTGGAACAGAATCTTGCTTCAATTTCAAAGTAGTAAGTTTGACGTCTTAGTATCTTCAGAAATTGACAAGTCTTCATCCGACTTACTTTCTTTGTGGACAAATAATTCTTGTCTGATTTATGCTTTTAAGATAGAAATAAACAAATTAATGTCATATATGAATTATATTTTATTTTAAATACATTCTTTTGTCATAACCTTTTTTTCATAACTTTTTTTCACCTTTCATTATGATTTGTTTTTAGTAATTCAGCTTCAGTCAATCGCTCAACACTTCATAACTGAAAATGCTTTTCTCAATTTCCAGATTGTGAGTGGATTTTGCTTTATTTTTCGGACCATTTCTTCCACTTTAAATTTAAAACAAATATCTGTTTTTTCTCCAGGAGTCATTTCGACCATCATCTAGCAACGTCTCGGTTGATATCTACATGGCAGATGGTACGAAGGAAACTGTTCGTTGTAACGTTGAACATCCTACCGAAATTATCTTAAAGGTTTTTTCTTTTTTTTTTTCATTTCTTCACGGAAAATATCTAAAGTTCAGTCTAACATTTTTGTTTCTTGTGAAAAAAAAAAAAAAAAAGAAATCGATTTTTAGCGATTTGCTGACATTATTGGTTTGGGTAATGAAAACATGGGATATTTTGGTTTATTTGTGGCTAGACGACGGTATGCTAATGATGATGGACACTTTATGTCTTCTCTTGATTCAATGAAATATCCGGATATGCTCTGTTTGTTATTCATATACTAGTAATAAATAAGTTTGAGTAAAGTAATGAGCTGACAGAAATATCTCCAAATTTTGATGATATTAATTGAATTTTGAGACCACAAGATTATTTATAAAAACCGAATTAGACTTCCGATTTAATCATACCCTTCCCAGATTCTGGATGTTTATTCTTGATGTGCTTGTAGGCAATATAAGTTATTGTTTTTGATGTTTGATGAGAATGATTTATGAATCACTTGATATTTTAATATACCGTAAAGCATATATTCTGTCTATGTAAGCTTTTTTGTGGTAACAGTTAGTTAAAAGTTCTTACTAAAATGACATCATGGAGAAATATAACACGAAAGTAGAAATAATTGATTTGATGCATTTATAAATATCCAATAATTGTAACAAATATCCAAATGTTTATTGCATTGAGTAGTTAGAATAATCCTTTCCAAAATTCGAGATTTGAAATATGAACAAGTTCTCTATTTAGGTGTACGACTATTGCGAAATTTTGAATCACCTTATTTATCAATTCATTTGTTGAATCAGAAATCAGCAGCCACGGGAATGTTTTATTTCATTGTTATCAGGAAGTTAATTTGGGATCCGAAAGTTGAAGAAGAGCTTATGGATGATCCAGGCGCTGTTTTATTGCTATACAAGCAGGTATATTATTTCTTAAGCAGATTTCTAGAAATGCCATAAAACTTTTAAAACTCTCCCAGATTGCATTTCTCACAAAAAATTTTGGAACTTATATATTTTGAGCTATTTTTATTTTAGAGCAAAAAAAAAAAAAAAAAAAAACGAAAAAATGAAACCCGAAAAATATTTAGGCTGCAAGTGATTTGCATAATGGTCATTTTGTACCTCGTCAAATAGAAATCAAAAATCGTTTATTAGCTTTGGAAGAGCAGGGCAATTGTCCTCAGGTAAATAGATTTTTATTTTCTTCGAATAATAAAAGTTTTTAGAAAGTATTCTTAGTTAACATTACTTTGTACTCGGCAGGCATTAGATAATTTTGATTTTGGATTTTTTAGATCTAAGATAATCGTTTGTAGAAATTATTATGTTTTCGGAGGATTTTAGGATCATAGCTCAATTTTATGTATTTCATAATCAATTATGATAAAGATATTTATATGATTACTGGAATATAGTTGAAACTCATTTGCACAAAATACTAATCTGCTATCCGTTTCAAAGATGAGTAATGTTAGTTTCAGTTTCTTCGCTTATGTCATTTGGAACCAAACTATAGTTTTGAAATTTTCGAGCCCTGTTCGAGTAATTATCCACGACCAGGGACGGAATGTAATTTAAAAGTTGGTCGACGTCTTATACTTTTGGAATTCAAAGATGAGGGAGCTAAGAATGGTGTATGTTTGATGTTTTCAGGTTTTTTCAAAAATGTTTCACCAATTACTTTTTCAATGTTCCAGTAATTTTCCTGTTACGTTCTATTTAAATTTTCATTAATAATGCTATTGTTTGGTGAAGTATGGTATAGTTTATGACTCTATCATTCCTCATTTCAATACATAATAATATATGTTCAGGTGAATGAAAACCCCGATTTTTGTATTACGCCCTTAGCAATGAGCTATATCCTTTAGTTTCAATATTGTTTGAGAAAGTAGAATTCGTATAAATCAAAATAGATTCGAATTTCAATCGAGTCTAAAAAAGTAAATATTACGATATCATATATCTTAATTTCTGTATTTAGATTGCACGTGCAGAATTTCGAGCAACAAGAATTCGTGTGTGGCGTATTTCTCAACAGGATAATAAGGATTTTACCTTTTTGTTCGAATATCTAATGTCAAAGGGGATATTTCAATGGATTACTTTATATACCAATCAGGTCTTGCTTCCTTTATTTTATTCATTGATAACCAGCATGAAAAAATTCTAGATATCTTATTTTGCAGCATTTTTTAATTGTAGTAGTTTTACTCGACTTGTCACCTAATATATGTACTATAAGGTTGCGAGAAAAATATGTTGCAGCGAAAAAGAAGACCACTATCTCTGTATTAATTCTACATGCCCAAAGTTTTCAGATGTTATTTTTTAATAAAATCAAAATCATTACGGCTAAAGATCTCAGATTTATATTTCTTTCATAGGGCAAGCGACAGTTTAATGATTGATTAGATATAAATCCAAGGTGAAAGAAATTTTAATTTCAGGCCATTTTACTTTCTTTATTGCTTCAATCAATTGGTTTTGAAATTCTCAAAGAACATCGCTCCTTAATGGCTACGGTGAATTACTGTTTTGCTTTATATTTGGTTTTTTTTTTTTTTTTGTTGTTAAACTTACACCATTTAATTGAATTCATCTAAGAATATTTATAACAGTGACTCTGATTTTTTCTGCATTGAATAGAAATTATGATAAGATATAATGTTTTTGCTTCTTTTTTTTACAATAAATTTCAAAATTCTAGAAAAATACTTTTTAATTTTAATTTTTTATTATTGGCAATAAAGAAGTTCTAAATGAAATGAACTTTGTGTAATTCACTTACATGATGTTTTTTTAATATCAAAACACATTTTTTTTTTTTTTTTAAGCTTCAGGACTTTAAAAAATTAAATTTAAAAGAAGACAGTCTAAGTCCGTGGATCTGCTATTTTATATCTATAATGAAAAACAAGTTGTCTATTTTTCCATATTTAGTTTGGCAGCTATGACTATGACTATCCAACGAAAGATGTGTTCAAAATTTATTCCTCGCAAGAAGATGGTTCAGCGGGATCTCCCGTTATTTCGACTACTGTTCAATATTCGATGCCAATGGAGAATGGTGAACGGAAGAATTCGATTCAATCGAAAGAAATCGATGAAACTGAAATCATTGCAAATCATGACCGATTAATGAATATTAAAAACGACAATGATAGTGTTCGTTCAGGCAGTACGCATCACCAATACGACGCTGTCACTTTTAATCAACATTTAGGATCGATTTCCAATAATTCGGATGAATCTATCCAAGAAGTTTTTACTACAATTTTGGTATATTTTTTTTTTAAGCTTGTTTTATTTCAAATTTAATTGATGAATGGTAGATGTTAAATGGTTTTAAGATTCTTTACATCATATTGTTTTATATTTGGTCAAGAGAACTACTAGCTGAGATTGCCCTAATGAGATATAGTGGATGTTTGATCTATCTGTTCATTATGATTATTTAAAAAATGTTATCTAGCTGACTATATAAAAATCCCATCAAGAACTTGATTGAAACTTCTAGAAATGTAATAAACCTTCTTTGGTTTTCGCACAGTGCTATATCGTGGCAAGATCTTAAGATCGATTTTATTAAGGGCTTTTACTTGAAAGAATGGAATCAAAATTAATATTCAGTCATCGCTGAATCGTTGAATTTTTTTTCAGAATACGCTACCTTTAAGAAATGAAGGATTTGAAATTACAGACGATGACTTATAATCGTGTGTCGGTGATGTGAAATAAACTATCGAACAAATCATAAATTTCCCCAAGTATTATTTTCTTCACTTAATGATTGGTATATTGCTTTGTGTTATATAAATTTTACTATCTCTGTTTACAACTCTTATTTGCGAAAACTTTTTTTTTTTTCCTTTAAAAGAATGTACTGTAGATGCCAGTGTTTGTATAGATCTTTGATTTTCTTTTCTTTCCTTTTTTTTTTTTTTTTTTTTTGATATTACAGTTTATTTATAGTTGTTTTTCGTCTTTCGCCTTTGACTTTTCTTCCACATTTAGTGAACTTTATCTCTAATATAGTTCTTATGGGATATATTTCTTCCTATTTGTTCTAAAATTGTTTATGCTATTTTGTTTATAATAGAGGCATTCGCAGGAATCCTGAAAGCATATCAGAATATTGATTTAAGATATCCGAAACTTTTCAAATTTATAAAAAATGAAAATGGTCCGATTAATGTAATCTTTGCTGATATTGTACGGTGATTTCATTTCATATAGTCACATTACGCTGGGGATGTATTGCATCAAATGATTGAATAATTCCATCCTAATGTGATTTGACACTTATCATTTTATCTTGATTTTGATGAATTATATTTCTTTTTGTGCAGTATTTCAGGAATTATTGATTTCAAGCATTTAGGTCAGAGTTTTTGTTATCATAAGCAGAAGTTTATTTAACATATGTTAACAATTATAATATTCAAAAGAATATTATGTATGAGATTGATTGCATTTTATGTTACTTGTTATACATCACTTCATTCAATTTATGAAATAGTTTTCTTTTCTTACTGTGATATGTGCCATTGTTTACTATTATAATTTTAATTCAATGCAATGTTGTTGTATCTTTCACTCTTTTCTGATATTAACTGCTGTTCTTATCATCCTTTTTCTTTTTGTTCTTCCTATTTCAAAAATTTTTTTTTTATATTTTATTAATTTATATTTTACATTAAGTAAAATAAGACCATATAAAAAAGAAGAAAGAAAAAATAATACCATATAAAAAAAATTTTCTATTAGGGGAAATTAGGATTTTGCTTTTACATCGGCTCAGATGAAATTTGAACAGTTGAATTTTCTGAAGTGGTCATTATCTGTCTAATCATTTACATCTGTGTAATGCAAAGATTAAATTTTTGAATTTTTTGTGTTGGAAATTTTATAATACTTGGGAACTTTCACTTTACTTTGCAAGAGTTTATTAAAATTTTCTAACATTACCATGTATTATAAAATTCCCATCACAACTCAAAAATTTAATCCTCAAAAATTTAATCTTTTTTATCAGATAGCGAAATGGAAGGATTGTCATCGAATTTTCTAGATATTGAAAAGTACTAATTAAAAAAGATTTCTCATTTCTCGTGTAGAAATTTTGATTCAAAGTATGGAGAAGCATGAGAAATAATACAGAGTTGAAGAAATTAAGAAACCTAATGAAAATGAATTAATAGACATGACAAATTTTAGGAAATTATTCAAATTAAAATTAAATGTTGGAAGAAAAATGGTTATGCAACATTCCCTATACGGTCCATGGATTATAAATGTAAATTTCAAGCCAGATGTATTAAAAATTTTATTGAGAAAATAAGATATTGACGAATTTGACCATTTTCTTGGTCTAAGAAAAGGCAAGTCCCGGAATCGAATCAGAAAAAGAAACAATTATTTTAGTTAAATAGCAAATATCATTACAAATACTTCAAATAAATTCTTAAGCTATGAAAAATTATTTTTCAAATATTCGTAATAAACATAATTGGGAACAAAATTTCGATAAATTTGTTCGCTGATATTCCTGACGTTACATGTATCACATTTTGATGCATATATTGATGGAATTGATAGGAAATTGATTTCGGACATGTTTCGATTTCCGATTCGAAAAATACATATTTTACTTGCAGTTTTCAATTCCAATTTTGTAATTTTATCAAATTAGTTTGAATATTATCACTTCTAACTTATCTTTGGAATTAATCACATTATAATCTTATAGTTTTGTTTAAGTAAATCAATAGCACTGATTATAATTTATTAAACAAATATAATTTACGGATAATAGCAAAAAATTTCATTCAATTTCATATTGAAAATTTATAAATTTGAATTAATGCAAAAAAAAAAAAGGAAAATTATAGTATGAATTAAAGAAGCGAAATTGTACCTTAAATCAAGGAATGCATAACTAGTTTAATAATTGATTTTTCAGGGTTATTTCTTCATCTAAGAAGAAAAAAAACAAAATTAAAGCATATGTCGACAACAAATTCAGAATCTTTATAATGAAAAAATGAGTGAGAGATAGATATTTCGATATATATTACTAAAAAAAAAAAAAGACTAAATTCAAATTTCAGAAAAAAATATGACAAAAGAAATGATAAATATCAGAGACAATTTTCGATAAAATATTAAAACCATGAAGGTTAAATAATTTCTATCATCAGTTATTAACGGATAGCTGAAAAATAAGACAATTTTTGGGCATCATAATCATAATTAATTATCATTATAATCATCATAAATTATTTGATTTACCATCATCATCATGATCATCGTTAACTATCATCATCATAATCATTACATTATCATTATTATCATTACCTTTATCATATAGCTATCATCATCATCATCCTCATCATCATTAGTATCATTGCCAAATCATCCGAGCAATCAGAGGTATTTATAATATTAGAAACTACTAATATAGCCGAAAAGGATATAAATTATACGCAGAATACAAGAAAAAAATTGATTGAAAAATTGAAATTTGAAAAAAAAAAAAAGAAAATCAATAATTTGAAATAAAATAACAGTAAGTTCAAATATATAAATAATGATATTAAAAAAAAAATGACGAATATCCCATTATCCAGGAATATTTCTCGTGCTAATTTTCATCATCCGATGAATTTCTTTCCATAATTTTTTTAAAATCTTGGACATGGTGGACATGGAATAAAGCAGCAACAACAATCTGTATCAAAATTTTCCGCGATACAACATCCACAACAAAACGCAAGCAAAGCCATTAACCAACCGGAACATCCAGAATATCTCGGTCTTTCACTAAAAATGCATGACAAATTATTCAAATGAAAATATTTCGGAAAAAATATAAATAAAAATAAATTAATGATAATGAATGAAAATTTGAAAATTTAATATTATTTATTTTAAATATAAGTAATAAATGATACTAAGTTTTTTTTTTTTTTTTTAATTTTCATTAATTCCAATTTTTTATCAGACAATTTTTTGTAATATTTTTTTTTTTTTTTTACTTAGAAATATTCTGACAAGTAATTTTCATTTTTTCATTTAATTTTTCAATTTTAAATTCTTATCCTGGAATGAATCTTATTTAATCTTTTACAATATAAAATTATTATCAGTAAAAATAAAATTTACTGATAGCATGGCTGTGGGTGATAATAGCCTGGAGCTGGTGGACATGGAGGACATTGACCTGCTGGATATGGTTGAGCATAAGCATACTGCAAAAAAATTGATTGAATTGAACTAATTAAACTTAATATTTGCAAAAATAGTAACTTTTAAATATTAAACCAAAAAAAAAAAAAAACAATAAAACAACTTACTAGAAAAAATTTACATATTATTTATGTAATAAATTAATACAAAATTTGAATTTTGTTAGAAAATTATATCATTTACTATTATTTTGCTAGAATTTCTGAAAAATTAAATGAAATGTTTGAAGTTTGAATTTAAATTTCGAACTGATTATATAGTAAATTAATAAAATTCAAATAGCTTTAATGCATGCATAAATAAAAATTGAGCAATGAATTTTATAGATAAAAAGACAAAAATCTCTGAAATAAGTGAAATTTAATGAAAGGAAAAAAAAAATCATAATTAAAAAAATTTCCTTTTTCGGTAAAACTTACTTTTTGATTTAGAAAATAAAATTTAGTAAATGAAAAGAAAAGCACAAATAAAGCTTATATGTTCATTAAATGATTGGCATGCTTTATTTATTTATGATTGAAAAAGTTTTTAGGAAGAAAAGCAAGAAATTTTATTTCATTTTTTCATTTTTTTTTTTTTTTTACCCAGAAAGAAATCAAGAAAAAAGACAATTCACCAAGAATTTTATCGATAAATTGTGAGAAATGTTTTAAAAAAAAATTAAATAAATGAATAAAAATGAAAAAATAACAAAATGTGAAGAATTGAATAGAAATAAATTTTAGAAATTTAATTGGATTTTTGATTTTTTAAAAAGTTTTTAAAAATAAAAGCAAAATTCACCATTATTGATTGAAGAATTCAAAATTGATTGAAGAATTCAAATTGCTTTCAGTTTTACAAAAGGAAGCTACTTTTATGTGACAATGATTCGTCTTTTTTATTTTCCTCTTTTCTTTTATCCCCGCCTTTCTTTTCCCCTCTCTCTCTTTCTTTCTTTCTTTCTCTCTCTTCCTCTCTTTCTCTCTCTGTCTCTATGACTTGTCAACCAGTTTTTCAATGATTTCATAATTTTTAATTGAAATAACAATCAATACAATTGAATTCGTGATATCATATAATACTTTTAACGATGATGAATCATACGTCAAAAAAATTGATTTTTGATTTTTGAATGAAAAAAATTGAAATTTAAATGGAAAATTTAAATTTTTGATGAATGAATCATGCAAATGAAATATTCATATGATATTGGCTTCTAATTTATCAAAAAATTTTCTTCGCAAATTAATGTTATCATCAAATTGTTAGTTTCCGCTCAATTTGTCACTTTTTGTTTTTTGTTTAAATTTTGTTTACTTCACTTCTTCACCTTGTTTACTTTTCCAATTTTGTTTACTTCGTCAGTTTTGTTTACTCCTTCTCTTCTTTATCACTTTGTAAGAGGAATATTTCATTTAAATATTAAACATTAACTTCTAAAAGGAAAAAAAAAGATTATCAATTGATATTACTTATATGATACAATATATATACTATATTAGCATCATCCTTATCACTGATATCGATAATCGTTATTCACGGGGAAAAATCTTTGAAAAATTCGATTTTTTCCGAAACTTACTCTAAATAAGATCAAGTAGTAAAATTTATTGGAATTAATAGTAATTGAATCGATAAAAAAACCATTTTCTTAGAGTTTGTTTGTTATGAATTTTTTTCGTGTCAGCAATGTTTGAAATCTTGTTTTGATTTTCATAACGATAAGAATTGAAAAAAATAAATTAATTAATAAAATTTTCATGATAAGAATAAAAAATCTTTATGATAAAGGAGAAAAAATTTCTTCATGTTAAGTATTTTAATGATCATTATGATAAAGTTAAGAAAAAGAATTTCTAATAAAAAAAAAGTTAAATCTTATATATGGGTAAAATTTTTTTTGTAATAAAAATCATTATGATAAGATCAAAATTGTGATAAAGATGAAAAAAAAAAAAAAAAAACGAAAAAACTTTTGCTTTGAAAAATATCAATTCTTATTCTTATTATTTTTAATTATCAAGAATATCAAATAAAAAAATATTTTACCAATAAACGAAAAATTAAGTTACTTTGTCGCAATGTGTGGCACCATTTGTGGCAGTAAAAAAAGAGAACGAAAGCTGGAAAAAAAATACAAAATTGTTGATAAAAACAAAGAATCATAAAAAATAAGTGTATATAAAGAAAAGGAGAAAAAAACAAAATTAATTAAAACATTTACAACTTGGATAAAATTAATCATAAATTTACATCAAAACAAACATATCCATTACAAATTATCATTTTTTTTAAAAAAAAAGGAGTGAAATGATTTGAACAAATAAGTAATTTAACAAGTTAACATAATAAAATAATCATTTTTTAGAAAATTTTTATTTTACTGCTTACCTCATATACGATAATAATATCAATAGGATAAATTTGGAATACGAAATATTCGAAAATTTCATTTCTTAACTTATTCAGATATTTTCACATTTTTTTAAAAAAATTTTTATCAATTAATTAAACTTAACGAAGAATTTGAATAATTACATAATCTTTGCTAAAATATTAATTTTTTTTTTCTTTTAAATATCTTTCATTAATTAATTTTTTATATTTATAGAGAGAATTCATTATTGTCAAAGAAAACATGAAAAAATTTTGAAAATTTGCAAACTTTTTTTTATGTATTACTTCCAAATATCAAGTTTTTTATATCTTTTTTTTTTCTCATCAAATTTGCAAAAATTTTTTAATAATTATGATAAATGCATGTAAACATTATAAGGCATAATTTTATCAAAATGAAAAATACAACATAAAACAAAATAATAATGAAAATGAAAATTTGCATTAGAAATATATTATTATGAAATTAAAAAACGTAATTTGAAAGAAAAAAAAAGTAAAATAAACGTTCCAATCGTATTTTTATAATGCATTTTTCCATATTTCATTTCAAATTAAGTATTTTTATTTTAAGGTAAAATTATTTCAATTAATTTCTTTTTTCTTTTTTTCTCTTTCTATTACCGAAAAAGAAAGAGAAAAAAAAGTGGAAAGAAAATATAAATTAAATTTTCCTGAAATATAGAAGCTATACAAAAGTATGTTTACAATGTATTCGAGTAGTTTCACTAGGTGATAAATTTCGTTGATTTATCGTATGCTGAACTTTACTCATCGTAGTTTCCGGTTGATAGGTAGAATGTTTGGATGATGATGATGGAGAGGAATCCGGAAAAATTCCGGAACGATCCTCACTAATATTAACACGCATCAAGAATTGCTGCACTAAGGTATCAGCTTGAAGTGCTTCCTGAAATTGAAATAAAAATTAAACGGTCATTTCATTCTGGAAAAGAATTAATAACAAATCAAATAAGCTAATTTTAATAGAATTATGTAATTTATTTTATAAATAATCTATTAAAATTTAGAAATTCCCCAATAAATTTAAATAAGTTAAATGACCTATTGATTAATTTAACCTTTTGACCTGGAAGCTTTATTTTGCATATCTTATGTTTTTTGATTTTCTCTTAATTGTAAGTTTTCAAAAAAAAAAAAAAAATTCCATGATTGGTAATCATAAATATTTTTCTTAATTAATCAACCTTTCTAATTATATCATTCCATCGATTGAATTTTTCAAAGCTTCAAAATTAAAAACTCCCTATTTATCCTAATTTATTTTAATTAGAAAAATTTCAAACAAAATACCTGAGTATTTGATATCCGTGCATAATAGGGTACTGCATAATGAATTGGTTTTTTATGCTAAAAAATAAATAAATTTCTGAAGAAGTAGAAAAAGAAATAATAAAAATTAAAAAAAAATAATCAAAAATCAATTATAAATGAAATAATCAAATAAAAATTAATTAATAAAATGAAATAAATTTTACCTTTTGAAAATTTTTGCAATGTGATGTACTGGCAGTACATTCGGAATCCGTATAATATAATCTTGGATCTTCACCAGCAACAAGCATTCGAGATTCTGAATCACTGGATATTTGTGGTCGTTGTAATACTTCTGAATAATGCGATTTTGGTTTTGTTTCACGAAGAAACACTCGAGCTTCTACTTTACCCAATTTAATTTGGGAATTACTCGTTTCTAATGCCGAATTTCGATTATAAATATCCATTTCCTTTTTATATTCCATATTACTATCACTAGTATCGGATATCGTTGCCGGATTATGTATTTCAGGATGAACAATAATATTTCCATCATTTAGTTTCATTTTATTATGCTCTATTTTTTGTCTCATATCCAATTTTAATTTTCCATTTCTTCCATCATTATCGCTAATTTTTTCATACTTATTCTTCCTGAAAAATTTTTTTTTTTTGCGGGAAAATTAAATAATTCTCTTTTTAACAAATTTCTAAAAAGTATTTATTTATTAAAATTTTAATTTTTGATAACTTATATCCTAAATTTTTAATCATTACTTAAAATAGTAGTTAATTATGGGTAAAATGGTTTCCGTAAAAAGTTTTCAAACAATCCAATTGCAATATTTCGTTGCTAGATTATATGGTTCAAATCAGTTATATGACTAGATAAATGATTCAAATCAATAATAGATCTAATTAATTAAAAGTTTGAACTCATCATTTTTTTTTTTTTTTTTCAAAATAACATCAAAATTTTTTGTTATGCCCCAGAGATGAATTGTATCTCGATATGATAAAATTTATTTGGATGATTTCTGATTGATTGTGATTATTGGAAATATTGATCGATTACTTTACATATGATCAAAAATTTGCATTTCCGTTTTTTGAAATTTAAATTATTCCTTTTTAATCGTATAGGTATCAGATACCTGCTATAACTTTCCGGTTGTTGTATTATTTTAGTTTCAGCTTTATTAAATTCATCTTCTACTTTTATCTCTTTCTCAGAATATATTGTTGATGATAATGTTTGCATTTCCATTAATGGTGACATCATCGCATTTGCATAACTAAAACAGCAACAATTTAATTAATTAATTAATTAATTTTATTAATTGTGTGATTATCGAAAATTTCTCGCCATTTGTAAGTCATTTCAGTTCAATCATAGCAGAAATTTTCTTTCAATTAATGTTAATTAAAAGCAATTAAATAAATTATTCGTACCTGCTATATGGATCAGCATATGAGAAACGTCGATCTGATGGATGGGATCGATTTTCAATTCCTTTTCCTGATTCATGGAATGAATCATCGCTTGAAAATAGATCTGAGTTATAATTTTGTTGCATTGGTTGACATATTGATCTAAAAATATTGATTACTTCAAATATAAATCATAGAAGATCCATTCATATGCTAATATAATTACTAATAGTAGAACTAAATTGATTAAATGATATAATTTCATAAATATACATTGGTAGCTTTAATTAGCAAAATTAAATAATTAAAGAATAGCTGAATTAGATCTATAATCTCAATAAAATCGAAATATGATTTATTGATTGATAAATTATTGCAATTAACATTTATAAAAATGAATATAACCGGAAATGATTAACAAACTATTACTTATTATAATAATATAATATCGAAAAATTTCTCATAATAAATAATAATAATAAATAAGAATAAAAAAAATAATAATAATAATAACTTATATAAATCTAAATTTACCTATTTTGTTCAGGTTTTAATAGTGGTACAGTGGTTTTCATGAAAATTTCCTGAAGATCAAATGTTTGCTGTGGTCGTAATAAATGTTTTGATATTGTCTGCTTTTGATTTCGCTTTATGTTACTGAAAAATTTTGAAATTTTTAAAAAAATTTATAATTTATAATTATAATGTAATTATACTTGAAATATAAGAATTTTGACAATTCGATAATGATTAAAATGTGCTTTTTTTTTTTTTCCAAGATTCTTTCAGAAAATATGTTACAAAAGTCGAACCGAAAATTGAAAGTGTTTTTTGATTATTTATAGTTTTTTTGAAAGTATTTAATTGGTTTTTTTTTTTTTTTTGAGAAAACTGGAAGTATTTTTTGAAATAGCAAATATTCCTGTGAAAAAACAATGAATCAGATCAAGATCACTGATAAAATCATAATAAACGATGATATTAGGTGAACAAATGATCAAAAAATAAAATTTGAAAAGAACTTTGTGCTTCATTTACAACTAATTAGTATTTTGGATAAACTTAAAGAGAAAAAAATTCTAATGATACATACGAAATAAATAAGTAGTAAATTAATTGTTGAAATTTAAATTTTTTTCTAAAATTCAAAACTAAAAAGAATAATCATACTTTTTAGTAGAAAATAAAACAGTCGGACTATTTCTTATTTCATGCTCATCTTCTTCAATTCTTTTATCTGATGAAGGACTGAAATTATTTACTTAAAAATATCAATAAGTATTTTTGAAGTGATTGAATTGTAATTTATTTAAATATTTCATTGTTACAATAATAGAAATGATAATTTTGCTAATTTTTGAAGAAAAAAAAATAGAATGAATACTTTAGTTAATGCTAGAAATGAATTTTCATTTTTCAAATTAAAATGAATCGATTTGTATATTTAAAAAAAAAAAAAAAAAAAAGAGAAAATAATATCCGGCATTACAATTTAATAATTAACCTGTTATGTAAGTATGATTCGGCAATAGATGTCGTCGAAAGTTGATCATCGGATGTTCCAGATTTTTTTCCGGAAATGGATGATCCATTTGCTGCTTCAATATCTTTTTGATCATTTCTTGATCGAAGTTTTTTTGACCTATAAAAGACAAAAAAAAAATAAAATAATTAAGTTTATATCGAAAAATTTTGTAAATATTTCGAATGAAATAATCATTATTAGCATGTATAATCAAACTTTTCCTAGACTTCATATTAATTTAATTTTACTTCTACTAAATGCTGCATTTCAAAAAAAAAAAAAGAGAAAATTTCGTAATCTCTCATTTTAATAATATATTAATTTCTTTTTTAATTTTTTTTTTTTCATAAATGCTAATTAATTAACCTGTTTGATTGTTTATCTAAACCAAGCCAAGTTTTGATTTTTTGTTTCCAACCACGTTTCACTTCAATCACTTCAGATTCTTCAATTTCTTTCAACTCTTGTAACAATTTTTGTTCCGGTTTTTCTTCATCCGATTCCGAATGTTCCACTTCACTAACAATTCTAAATTACATTGCTTGAGAATTTTATTCAAGCATTAATTAATTAGTTTAGAGATGTTTCATTCAGTTAATTATTTTGTATTTTTAGTTCAAACGACACCATGATCAATGAGTTCATTATAATCGATAATCTGAATGATTTCGAATAAATTAAAAAAATAAATACATAAATATTTACTAATATTTTCATTAGTAAATATTAAATTAGTCGACCATATTAATTAGTAAATATTAAAAAATTAGTTCCAATAATCATATCTAAAATATAGTCATGATATGAATTAATAACTGAATAATTTTTGATAATTTCAATGAAAATATAAACTTAGTAATCATTCTCATTTTGATTTAAGCATAATTTGATCATTATTCAATAATTCTGATAGAAAAATTTGATAAAATAAAATAATCTTTATCATATCACATAATCAATCGCATGAATTTGTTGTATACTATGAAATAACTTACTTTAATGAGGGAACAAAATTGTGCAAATCCTTACTACTTCGTCTTTGTAATTTATCTGGTGAAATATCATGATCATGATCCTAAAATATTCATCTGTAGTATTTTTTTAATTTTCAATTATAATACTTAATTGTTTTTTTTGAAATTTTTATTCTTAACATAATAAATTGAATACTTAATTGTAAATCTTTATGTTATAAAATTCATTAATCAATTTAGAAAAATGTAATATCCTACTCTTTCTTTTATTTCAGACATTTTATAATTACAAATCAAAAGGCCAGATAAACTATATATTGAAGTGATAATTTAATTAATCTAACAAAGAAAAAATTCTTGACTAATTATTTAAAAAAAAGCAAAAAAAAATGTTAATTGTAATAAAATATAAATAATGCTAACGTCAAAAAAAAAGCCTAAAAAAGAATAGAAAAAAGAATATTTTACGTGAAATAAATAAAATTTCATGAATAAACATATTTCAAGTGAATAAATATATTTTACGTGTATTTTTTTTATTATAATTTGAAAATAATGATAAAATTAACCATAATATTATTAATTTTATTCGTTCGATCATTAATATTTTCTGATTTCATGGGAAGTAAAGCAGAATGTGTATTATCATGATTGTTTGTGATTGAACGTTTCCTTCCACCAGCCAGTTCGAAAATTCTTTTTTTTTCCTCCGTTCTTTCCTAAAAAAAAAAAAAAAAAAAGAAAAAAAAAGCCTTAAAATAGAAATGAAATTAAAATATAATAGTGAGAAAAAAAAATTCCCTCATTCCTTTCTTTTTTTTTCGTTTCTCAAAAAAAACACCAAAAGAAAAAGTATGTACAATTATATTTATTCCAGAAAATGAATCATCAAATAATTTAAAAGTATGTTTTGAAAACAAAAAAAAGATGCGTAAAAGTGAGATGAAAAATGAAAATTAAGTGAAACTTACATGTAATAATTGTTTTGTGAGATCCGTATTTGCTTCACGTAAACCACGTACGAGAGCAAAAAGGAAATATATAGTTAAAAGGAGAAGTAATAAAACTGGAATAACAATACCAGGTGATATCATATATCTTATCGCATCAACAAGACCTTTCGTTAAATTACGATCAAGCAATTGGACAATTATACTGTAGAAACGTTCTTGACTTCTGGAAAAATTTAGTAAATTCATGAATTTGCTTCGAAAAAAAAAAATTAAAATAAAAAATTTTAAACTTTTTCCAAACCTAATTTTCTATTCTACCTAATCGAATTGATTCATTCTAAAGAATTCAGTATAAAAGTTAAAAGTAGCAAAATTCGACTCTATTTAAATTTCAAATTCAATCGTTTTTATCTTACGTTACATTTCATTTTTATATAAGTTGACCTTTTATTAAAGGTCAACTTTTTTTAAATACACAAAAAAAAACAAACCCAAATGGACCACAAATTTTGGATGGTTTCTTTGAAGCGATTACATAACCTACCGGAAGAGTACAAAGAAATAACATCAGTAACAATAGCATTAAATAAAAATTACTTGACCTGAAAAAAAAATGTAATTTTAAATTAAATTTGAAAATAAAAAACTTAAAAATGTTACGAAACACTTTTATACAACATTTTATTTGTTCCAGTAAAATAGGTGAAAGTTATAATAAATAATTACAAAAAATTAATTTGCAAAAATTGACAAGAAAAATTCTCATTTTATTTTTAAAAAAATGGTTACAAATTTAATTTAAAATTTCAATAATAAAATATGTTTTAAATAAAGCAAAAAAAAAGAGAAAACTAGAACATTAATAGCTTAATGAAAAATTGCTCGATGTTAATTTTAATTTATTAATTTTCTATTAACTATTAATTTTTTTAGAAAAAAAAGCTTTTTTTTCCTAAAAAATATAATGAATTTAATTAAACTGCCAATAAAATGTTCTTCAAATAAAGCAGAAAAAAACCGAAAACAAAGCATTAACTAAATAGAAATGCGAAATTAATTTAGTAAATAAAAAAAAAAATCAAAAAAAAAAAAGGAAACAATTATAAAAGTGATTTTGAATTGTATGGAAGATATACCATAAAAGGAATTGTAAAAACAAAATCTGATTATATTTTTGCTTAACTCTTCTTTTTTTTATAATAAAAATTATAAATTTAATTAAAATATCAGTAAAATATTTTTTAAATCGAAATATGTTGACAAACCTGGATGCACGGAATATTTGTCGTGCAGGTACATTACAGGTCATTACAGCCCAACCTCGAATATACATTAAAATAATTAATTTAATATTATTAATTGCTGGTAGCATTGGGACAAAAAATAATCCCAACCATATCATTCCTTGATTATTTACCAAATGTAGCACATTTTCGGCAACTTTAAATTCACCATATTCTGGCTGCAAATAAATAAGTTTATTTAAATTAAATAAAACTTATTCTTCGAAATAAAAATTAACAATAGCAAGTGAAAATAATTATTTTAATATCTGAAAAATCATTTCTCAAAAATTGCAAAAAAAATTCAAAAATTTAATAATACACTGTAAAATTTTGCAATTATTTTGAAAATTATTCATTCCTTTTATTTTCCAAATTCCTTTTCATAATTCTGTATTATTTTTCTGATTAAATGGAGCAAAATTTTTTAAAAAACTGCAAATTTAACAATTTTTCATCAAATTTTTGAATATTTTTTGTAATTATGTAGAAATATTCTTCAAATGAACAATAATTATTTTCAGTACAATTAGTTTTAATTCGATTGTTACAGTTTTTAATTTAATTCAAACTTTTTTGCTTTTTATTTATCAATCGATAAAAGTAGGCAGCAGTAGTCAAATTTTATCAATGTAGAAGTATAGATTTTATAAATTTTAAATTATAAACTTTGTACGGGACTGATACAATTAGATAATTTTTTTTTTATAACTATTTCATGCTAATTTTAATTTTTCTTGAAATAAATTTAAATTTGGAAAATTTTGAACAATAATACGATATTTTTCAACTTTGTCTTTAATTCCAAATATTTTGATTAAAATAATTTTTGCAATGCTTAACATCAATACTTCATTGATTATAAATGAAATCATTAGCATAATTCTGACTAATTCGTAACTTAATGAGAAAAATTCATTTAATTTGATCTGATCTTATTCCTGTTGATCGATATTTTTGAAAAGGCTAATAAGAATGAAAGAAACATACAAAAGTTGTTTCTAAATTCCAAAACCACCAAATATTGGTATATCGAACCCAAAGTGCTCGAAGAAAATCGATCACCAATATAGAAGCAATTGTCATCACCAAATCAGTTGTCACCAATTTTGTTATTTCCTTTAATTTTTTGAAAAGTAGATATTGAACTAGGACATGTTGAACTAAGATTCTGATTAAATATGGTTTACTCAGGATTATTTCTAATTTTCCTTTTAATTTCTTCTCTCGAAAAGGTATTATCTCTCGCAAAGTATAAAGACGATTAAATTTCTAATGATAACAATATTGATATTTGTAATAACAATAGTGATAATAATTAAAAAAAACCATTGATTGATATAATTTTAGTTTTCTAAATTTTATTTACTGATAATTATGATAATTGAAAATGTTGCAAACAGACAAACTTCGCCAATCAAATTTTCCCAGCATTCTTCATACCAATCTGTTGATAAACGAGCTGCTGATAAAACAGCTCGTACAGTAGTAGAATAATTTAATAATACTGGTTTAACCGAAATATTTTTTGTCCAATCGGTATTACCGATCGGATACGTAAGAAATATACTTGCATTCATTGCACTACGACGATTTTCGCTTACAACAGCTTTCGGATTCGTAATAACAACTGGACCAAAATTTGGAAAAACCTTAAAATAATGCGAAATATTATTTGTTACATAATTAAATATGATCAAAAATTTACAAAATAATGCTTTAAAGAGTTCAGTAAGCTAAATTATAATTATCATAATAACAATAATTATCACGACAATAATTATAGTTATAGGATATAATCAAAATTCTTATTTAAACTATCATAAGCATGAAATAGAAAAAATACGACAGCTTGTTTTGCGAATAATATCAAAAATAACTTTGCGACACTTACAGTTGTCCATAATTTACCGGGAGATGGCGTTGTTGGAATGTCATGAAATTTGCTACGATTAAAAATTGATGATGCTACAGATGAAAGATCGAACACTACTTGACGACCAGATCTATAATAATATAGTATTATTGGGAATAAAAAAAAAATGATTTCTTTTTTTTCAAAAAAAGAAGAAAAATTCAATTTGTGATATTTGAAAAATTTAAGGTTTGTCTACAGGTTGGATTTCAAAAAGAAATATTATCGATACTACTGTATATCAAATCGAAAACAAATGGCATGATCCGATAATTCGGTCATTTTTTTTGTCTTGCTGTTCATGAAAATTTTCACCTATTTGCTTTTTGTGTTAATGATTTCAATTTTTTGTGTTAATAATTTCAAGGAATAATTTATTTCAATCTTCTTCGTTAAAGTAGTATTTCGCAACATTTAACTTATTCTCAATCAAAAATTGCTTCGTAAAAAAGAAAAAGTTTAGTCCGAAATAGAAATGTAAATTTGAAATTCTTTTTTTTAAATAAAAGAAATAAGTCAAAAGATAGTGATCAAAATTATATTTCAAATTTGAATTATTAATTTTTGAAGAAGAAAAAGAAAAAAAAAATGAAATTTAAACGAACCGTTGTTTAATCATTTGATTATAGGAATAATTATAAGTTGGTGCATTATTATGATGATCAGAATACTGTGGAATTTGTACAAGATGTTCGCCAACATTTCGTTGACTTTCCATTGTATTCAACATGAACATCAATGAAATAATTAGAGTATAATAATTCAATATGTAGAGGAATAAAACCCTGAAATTAGTCATTGTGAAGAAAGAAGATTTAAAATTATCGATTGAAATTAACAAATTGTTAGAAGGAAAATTTGAAATGATAGATTGAAATTTCACAACTATAAGGAGGAAGACTTGAAATTATCATTATAAAGAGGAAGACTTGAAATGATAGATTAAAATTATTATCACTGCAAAGAGGAAGATTTAAAATTATAGATTAAAATTAGCACTTTATGGAAGAAGACTTGAAACAAAATTAAAATTAATATTAAAAGTAAAAAAAATGCACCTAATTAATCATTAATTAAAACTTGAAAAAATTTGAAATTCCGAAATTACTATTATTATTATCATAAGAAGGACAAAATGTTATCAGTATGTAAACAATGGAAAATAAATTGCTCTTATTTTAATGCAAAAATCAATTAAGCTTGGATATATCATATTTTTGGTTGATTTCTAAAAAAAAAAAAAAAAAAAAAATCGAAGAAAATTTAGCAATACTAAGAAATAATTTACTATTATTCATCTAAAAGTTTAGATTAAAGAAAGCAAATTTCAGGAAACAAATAAAATACCTTCCTAATTGTAGTCGAAGAGCAGTTCGTGGATGATATCGTTCCATTTTACTGATGAGATCGAAAAAATTTGGAAATGTTAAAGTGATAAATGAGACCGTTATTGATACTGCATTCTAAAATGAGCAAAAAATTTAATAATTTTAAAATTTTCAAAGCAAAAAAAAAAAGGATTCCATAAAAAAATTTCATTTTTTTTTTTAAATGTAATAATTATGTATAAGAATTTATATAATATGAAAAATTAATGACAACATTCCTCCATTTTATTTTCTATAAATTGAGAATCAATTTAATTTTCTATAAAATCAATTTAATTTTAATCCAAAAACCTTTTTTTTTTTTTAATTAAACAATTTTGCAATGTAAAATAAAATCATACTCGTTGGATGAAACTTGTCTTTGTTGTAATTTGGCTAACAGCAAGAATAGCCCATACTGATCCAGCTTGCATTGCAAGAATTAATATATTCGATAATACACGAAGAGTAAATTGGAAAAAGCTATAAAAACAAAAAAAAAAAAAAAACTATAAAACAATTATTATATTTTATTATATTATATGAATATGAAATAAACAAGTAGAAAATTAAATTTATTTTTAGATTATTTAGCATCGAAAAAATTCATAGTTTTTTGAAATAATTTAAAGCAAAAACCTTCAGAATAATATCAAATTTTTCATTCAATCATTTAAAAATTTCATATTTATGATAAATATAAATCGAAAATCAGCAAAATGCCAATTATTTATTGATTTGTTTCATTTTCCCTCTTTTTTATCTTTTAAAAAAAGTAAATTTATCAAAATTATCACTGAAATATCACTTAATGTATAATTTCTTGTTGATTTGTCATATTCTATTGAACGTGAAAAGTATTGCATTTTTTCATGCTTTGGAAATAAGCATACTGTACCTTATCAAAATTTAACATATCACTTAATAATTAAATGACCATTAAATTACGTGAATATGATTTTCACGCTGTTTATTTTTGATAAAGAAAAAAGGTCACGCCATTTATTATTGGCAAGGAAAAAAGGTCACGCGATTTTATTGTTGGCAACGAAAAGAACGGATATTAATTAAAAATGCTTACTCGAATTTTCCCGCTTGATTTACATTATATTCAGCAATTATTTCCTGTAAAAAATATATTGGAAATTTATCAAATAATTTTGATTTGAAATTAAATTTAAAATGCAAAATTTGGAGATTCATGAAATCGTATTAACAACATATCACAATAGATTTCTGAAAGGAAAAAGGGAAGAAAAATCAATTTTTTTTTGTTAGTAACAATATCAACTAAAAAACGATTTACTTGAAAATGTGGCAAATTCAGAAAAAAAAAAAAAGACACAAAAAATTTAATTTAAATTAAATTAAAAAATTAAAATGTATCATACTCGAAATTTGTTAACATTAGCCATCACAAAGTTTGCAGCAGTTTCCGCATTTCCGATCGAATAATCCCAGCCGGCAAATAATTTCCAATTAAATACATATTGCTCCGCTTTCCCACCGGCAAGCTTACTTTGTCGAGCATTTGATGCCATCCTGAAGGTATCCGTTGGATTTTACAGTAATAATACAGTAACAACTACAGTAATATTCAATTATGTTCATTAATCCATGTCCGAATATATTACAGTAATTTATATTCCGAAAAAATATTGAACTATTTCTTTGTTAATTATTCGTTTATCAAATATTTTTGTCCTAAATTTTTTTTTTAAGTTTTAATTTTATTCTAAATTTCTCAAAATTTGAAATGAAATCCAAGAAATTTTCGATTTGCTAAATTTGAATGAAAATTGGACTCCAAATTTTCAATAAAATAAATTGGAAAAAAAATTTTATAAAATTAGAAATCAATTGATTAATTACAATGACTTACTTTTGCAAGATGATAAAGAAACTATAACCGAGAATGAATAAATTTACAATAAAATATGCAACAGGTACACTATATTGAACTGTATCACCAAAATACGTCTCACTGCTATAGTAACCATAAAATAACAATGAATACTCAAAATAACCCTGAAAAGAAAAACTGATTTAAAAATTTGAAATGAAATTATAAATTCATAATTAGATTAAGATAAATTACATTTTGAGGAAAGTCAACTTTTTCTTTGAATATTTTGCCTGATTTAATAAATTTGTTTTTTTTAATTTTTATACATTCTATTTTTTCTTTACTATTGTTTTTTCCAATTTTTAAAAATTTTTTTGAATTTGAATTTACTTTGCAAAATGCAACTTAATAACAGTGTTTATATACCTATAGTAAATATTAATAAGTTAGAAGATTGAAATCGATTTTTTAATTTTAATTTCTTTCAGTTTACTTTTGAGTAACCATGTAAATTTTGTTTATTTATAAATTACAACAGTATAAGATTGTTTTGTTGAAATAATGCATATTTCATATTTTGTTTAATAGTTTTAGAATGATTTATCAGGTTTATAATTTTTTGAAACATTCCGGAAATTATTTATTTTAAACGCATTTTTCGTTGTTTGAAAATCAATAACAAACTCATTAATCTTATGAATTGATAGTTTTTTATCTTTGTAATTTTTTCTTCAATTTTGAACTACGGAAGAAGAAAAAAGACTAAATTTATTAAAAAATAGAAAATGCTTACTTTAAAATCGAGAATGGTATTTAGTTCATCTGCTCGTGGTATATCTTTTTCTTTCATAACTTTAATATGGTACGTTCGATTATACCGTTCTGGATCACCTCGAGAATCTGCTAACCACTAAACAAAAATCTTCCATTTATTATTGATTATTATTTACTTAAATTTTCTAACTTAAATAATTTAAATAGAATTACTATCTATACTATAAAAGTTCACTGGAATTTCGAAGAAAATAATGATTAAAATTAAAATAAAGTTTCAAAGAAATTTTTGGGAAAAAAATAAGAGAAAAGGAAACAAACTATAATTTTAACCTAATTTTTTAAAATTATATTTTTATTTTTGTTAATTGTTGTAATTGTTTATCATTTTCAGAAATATATTTTATGAAAAAGTTTATAATATTAGCAAAATTATTATTGCAATATTATATGATTTTGTTAAACTATATTTACAAGCTAAACTACGTCAAATTCATATCTATTTTATGGGAATTTGTATGCATTTTATTAAAATGTAGAATAAATCCAAACATCTCAAATTTCATAAATTCATCAAAAGGATGTAATTTACCTCTGGAATGGTAACGAATAACATCATTATTATAGTCATAGTAATGTTAACACTAAGAATCCATCGTAAGAATGTAAAGTAAGATGATACCACAGAACCATAGTGACCTGAAATATGATAATGATTATCAAATAAAGTATCATAGATGTTCAAATTCGTTGATTGATGCTATTGAATTTAATGAATCATCTAAATGACCACATGTATGTAAGAAAATTCAAAAATGACATAAATTATACTCACAAAAGAGATTAGATTTTTTCGGTTCTTTATTTTTCAAATAAGAAAAATTCTACGGGAAATCCAATATTTCGTAAGTTTCAGCAACAACATATCGTTTCAAAAAAGAGGAGATGAGTGATAAAAAGGGATAAATGATAGTGAGTAATCCAATCAAACAATAACCAACCAACCAATCAATTATCAATCAATCACTGCTTTATATTTTATTATTTATTGTGACTTGATTTTTTGCCCCCAATTATTTATTAATATTTTATATTTTATTATTTGCTGCAATTTAATTATTCAAATAAGAGTAATGACAAGAAACGGTATACTAATATGCGGGAAGTAAAATATTTTAAATTTGATAATTGATTAATTAAATTCGACAACTTACTTTCGATTGTTTTAATTTTTGCTTCCCATGGTATCAAATATATTTTCATATTACTGATCCATCGGCCAAATATTGCCCATTGCCTATGTGCTTCGACTTTATATAGATGCCAACGTGATACTTTCGATTGTTGACGTTTTAAATATCGTCGAGCTACTCTGAAAAAAGGAAAAAAAAATATTTCCTCTTATTTTTCATCTTTTTTCTTTTCTTTCAAATTAAAATTTATAATTTTTAGGCTATAAATAATTTGAAAAAATTAATCATACAAAAATATCAGCATTTTTATAAAAAAAAAAAATCCCAATCAACATGGTGATTTTTAATTTTTCCTTTTTTTTTTGATCAGAATAAATTTTTTGCGATAAAGCTATAATAGTTCTTATATTTTTTTTGCGATTATTTTTAGAAGAAGTAATTAAAACAAAATTTATTATTAAGCATACTTTAAGGTACGTCGTTTCCGTTTCATATTCCATGGTTGACTACGTAAACGGATAATTGCTTCCTTTTTTTGACGTATCGTTTCCAGTACCCATCCCTTCGACGTTGGTCTCGGTTCTTCATCTTCTTCATCATCATTTTCATCACTGAAAAAAAATTTTTGTCATATTTTTTTTTTTCTTTCAATACTTTTTTTTTCTGCTTGAATTATTCGTAATTCTTCTTCCGATTGATTTATTGATTTTTTTTTTTATTTTTGTAAGTATTAGCTGCACAAAAATTTCTGACATTTAAAGTGATACATTCTCAGTAATTTGCTGAATTTTGACCTTATTTTCTCGGTAATGCAAGAATTGCTATGTTGAAAATAAATTTTAACAAACTTTTTTTTAATTTCTCTTAGTCTCGAAAATAAGTTATCAATATGAAATACAGATCTCATATTTTTGGTTATCCAGTATTTGAAATTTATATTTCATATTGATTAAATGTTTCCTATTAAACTAATTTCAAAAATTTTTCATTATTATTAATTTAAGACGGCTGTCCATTTATTTCTTACAACAAAGCTTCTTTAGAATTTTCGTCCTTTCACTAAAAATTATTTGTGATCATTTGGAAATTTGAAAAAAAAGGAGAAAATTAAAGGAAAAATTAAATAAAAGAAAAAAACCAGACTGTGTTTCAACTAGTTGCCCAGGAAGACGAATTGGTTTAGCATTCAAAGAAGATCGTTGGAAAAGTGAAACCAAGTCAACCTGTAATACAATTGATTTTTTTTTTTCTGAAAAGAAATCAATGAATTTTAATTGGCAAATTAAAATTTAAAAAACCATCAAATGAAAATATTAAATCATTTATTTTGACCTTCTCATTTTTATTATTTTAATACAAAACAAATATGTTAAAAAAATTTTACAAGAAGGGATGATCGACGCGAAAGTCGAACAGCAGATGATGATTCATCATCAATGGATTCTGCGATGCGATCAACTGATTGACCAAGTGCGACATGGTCCTCTGAATCGGAATTTTCTTCATCGTTTTTTTTAAACTTTTTTAGTACTTGTTGATAGAGCTCTCGGCCAGCTTGTAATGCTCGAGTACAATAGCGATGCATCGAACGCTAGCAGTTATTACGCGAGTTATACGTAATTCACTAAGCGTGATCACTAATTTATGCAATTATCCTAAAAATCCTACAAATGACATTTTGCGTAGATTAAGTAAACACATCAAAATTTCCATTTCCTGACAAACTATGATACAGTTGATTAAAATTGAAGTATTGTTTGATGTGTATTCCAGATGTTGAGGGAAGTCAAGAATTTTAAATATTAAGAAATTTTTTAAAAATAATGGCAATAGCAATGTGAAATTTTTCATCCTTATCATTTATTACTTTTGCTCCACTTCCTTTTTTCTTCTTATGCCACATTCTTTAACTTCTGATAAAAAATTATACTAACCTTTAGTAGGATAATAATATCAGGCAACAAATGATAACTAGAAAAGCTGCCTGAATTGTAGAATGGTTGAAATTTGGTTTCTATTTTTTGTTGTAGAATAATTGGAGATAAATTGTAATTTGACCAAAAGGCAAAAATTCTTTTTAAATTTGCCAAAGAATTGTTCATAACAGTTTCCTCATTTAACAGTATCATTATAATAGCAAATGACTTAAGCAGTCATGCAGTAAACGTAAGTGATTAAATGCATGAGTATACATTAAACAGACCAATTAAAAAATTAATAAAATATTCAATTCATTTGTCCATTGAAATATCATCGTATGGTCTGAAATTGTTTTGATATCATAATTTTTTCAAGAAATGATCCTTAAACAACAGTTGTAATTTTACTGTAAAACTAGTTGCATCCCGCCATGCTCCATGTGACTGGTCCAGCAAGTCTATACAAAAAAAATGTCCGCTCATTTACTTTTGCCTGACACATTTGTGACAGTCAAAAGTAAGTGAGTATTTCTGGATAAAAACACGCGCCCATTGGAATGCAACATTGTTACAAAATTTCAAATCAATTGGTGAAGGATTTCAAACGTTATGTCAAAATTCACAACGAACATTTACATTTTTATTAATATAATTATTTTTCGGCTATTACCTAGCAGTGAATCAATGACTGACTGATCTCACTTTATTTATTTGTTAATCGGAGCGTTTTGGCGGGAAACATGTTTATCCCTTTACAGACAATTAAAAAAAGGTAGCGATATCTATATAGATGCACGCGCTTATTCGAATGTAACATTGTATTTCAAAACAATCGATGAAGAATTTGCAGCGTTGCATACATTTATATTTTTATTTATATAAGATATTGCCAATACAAAATGTTGAAAATTCAATTAAGATAAAATAATAAAATAAAAATATAGGACAGAATAATTATATTAAAAGTTTCGTAAAATATATATTTTGCTACCACTTGACGATTCTAAGTTTCAATAATACAAATATCAAACAGCAAAATTTTCGAATTAAAATGTATTTATTCAAAAAAATTTCATTATAAAATTTGGTTTGAAACAATTAGCTGCAAATAATGATAAGAGTAAAAATTAAAATTTTTCAAACTGAATTTATGCTATTCCTTTTTTTCCCCAAATATTGACTTATTCCGGTTATTTAATGATCAAAATTAATTTTAGGAAAAAAAAAAAACTTGCGATGCTAAGATGATAGTAATCTGTGTCATTTCTATCGCAACAATGATTTGACATAAGGTGATTTCTGTTTAGTTAAATGCCAACTGTTTAAAGTGTTTTATAAAAATTTCCTCTCTGTTGTTTAAAAAGCTTTCAGTTTTTATTTTGCGAAGTTTTTGGACTGGCTTAGAAATAAATGATGTCATTTCTCTTCAAAGTTTTATTTATGGTCCAGTCTTTACAAAATACCTTTAACTGCTATGGATGATGAAGATTAATATTTTGAAAAAGAAGAATAGAAATATGTAAAAAGTTTCTACATTTTAGGGAGAGTAAAATGACGGAAACGAAAGTTTTTCAATTCCGAGGAAAGTGTGGTTGCAAAGTTGAAACTTAATGGGATTGACGGAAGAGCAGCACCAGGAGTCGAGAGTGTGGCTTAATTTGACTCAACATGGAAAAACTCACCTGGTTCGTAAATCGAAGGAAGATTGACAGATTGAGATCATGTGAAAAAAAGTAATTTAAAATTTAATCTTATGATACTTTGATACTGATATCTCATCTGTTAAGATTAATCTGGATCTATCAGTGTTAATATAACTGATTTATCAGTGTTGATAACTGGAGAACATTTGCATAACTATTTCAAGCTACATGGTAAAATCAAATATTTTTCGACACTCTATTATTAATAAAGTAAATGCAGCTTGAAATAATCAATGCTTCGCTTATTTATCTTATCGATCAAAGCGTAAAAAATCAAAAATGTGTCATTATAAAAATAGTTTGTTTTTTTTTCTTTTATAAAATATAGAGCTAAGTTCAGCACGAAAAAAAAAAAATTATGCAAATCAAAATGTGATATATAGTCATTCCAAGCGGCCTTAAAAGAATTGAAAAATTCAATTTAAAGCAAATGTTCTTCAAAAGTCTGAAAAATTCAATCCGAAGCAAATGCTCTTCAGTTAAATCAACACTAGTAAATCTAAATCAATTAATCATTCGCAAAACTTTTGAATGGTAAAAAAATTGAAAAGATTATTGAAAATGGTCAAAATGTTGCATCATATTTCCAAATATTATATATTGTAAAGAATAATTATAACAATACGATAATTTGTGATGTTTTTTAGTAAATTTTATTAACAATTAGATAAATGAAATTTGACATTTTCTCTGTTAAATAAATTCAATAGGCATTAAATTCTATCAGTTTTCTGGTTGTTAAGAATACCTCATTGTATTAAATTTGCGAAATTTATCTATCAAAATCTAAGATTTGAAATTTCAAGACTATTATTTACGAAAGCTTCTTCGTCTTTTCATGATCATTTGTTTTTCTTCTCTATCGCTTGATTGATTATTTTTGTCTCATATCAGAGTTCTCTAAATATTCCAATAATGCCTTGAATTAGATTCAAGTTTTGCAATGACAAATTTTGGAGTTTTTCTCAGTTTCCTTGTATTAAGATTATTTGTAATTTGATGACAATAAAAATTTTTGTTATGAGAATATGAAAGAATTCATTTGAAATTATTGTAATTTTGCTGTTCTTTCAATTACAAGAATATTTCAGGTTGATAAGATTTTGCATATTCTTTATTAGCTTTAGTCTCTATTTCCATCGAATTCAATTGAAATCCTGTAAAATTAAATTTTCGAATTCTTTTGATGAAATAAAAGCCATGGAATTCTTAACTGTGGAAATGTACAAATTATAAGACTCTTATAAAAAAAAAAAAAACAGAAAATTGATAACAAAATGTATTTAATGGGTCATTGTATCGAGTACGTTGGTCTCAGTAAAGAACTATATGAAAGTGAGCAGAAAATCCAACTTTACTGATTCGAAAAAAGAATTATATTTTGGCGAAATTTTCGTTATAAAACGATTTGGCGTTAACGTACAATTCAAGGAGAAAAAAATTGAAAAAGATTTCAAAAATATGTGAAATGCATGTGAAATGCGAGGAGAAAAAAATTGAAAAAGATTCCAAAAATAGAAATACGCGCATATCTCACGTCGTTTGATGTACTGAAATGCAAATGATAAATTAATTCAGAAAATTTTCAAATATCCAAATAAAAATGATCAAATGCCATTGAATCCAATGAAGATTCTGTCAGGGAGAAAATTCTTCATTCATAGAAGTCGCAAGATTGAAATATTTCTGTGGCAGTTAGAGTCGATAACACTAGTTTTTCTTTTTTTTTCTATTGCGAAACCTTTTTTAATTCAACGAGAATTTTAAAAAAGTGAGAAAATGGAAAATATTTTTTTTTTTTTTTTTTGTTAGAAAGATTAGATATGATTTATGACGGGGCACAAAGTTAATAATAACAAAAGAAGAGGAGATCGAAAAAAGGACAGAAATGAAATGTTGGACTCTTGTTTTGAAGAGTTGATTATCTTAGACTAGATCGACAATTCATTCCTTGTTTCATTTCTGGAGTTCTCTTTAGTGAGACCAACGTATTCGATAATACAAATCTGTTGTCACAAATCTGTTGTCCTTATTTCAAAATTATTGGCTTAGTGTTGAAAAATCTATTTTTTAAGGGCAGCGATGAAAATGGCAAATTTAAATCATATTTATGATTGGTTATTAATAGATGAAAAATTGGAAAATATTGAAATTAAAATTTTTATCGTGGCAAAAATTTTCTGTGAAAAAAATAATAATGTCGTAGAAAGAGGAATATCGTATGTTTTTGATAATAAAAGCAAAATTTGAAGTCTTAATTTCCATTTATTTCGCTAATCACTTATAATAACGATAATAAATGAAGAAAAAAACACATGCTACTGCTGTTTTCTTATAATATCACTATTTTCCATTATCAAATTTAAATTAAACATTTACTTGTAAAAATATTCTTGCTTAAGTTATGTAAGAACAGAAAAAAAAAAAAAAGAGAGACATAACTGTAATTCTTTTTCTAGTACTGAACTGAAGTCTAAAAGTTTCTAATTATTCGACATTTCGTTTTTTTTTTTTTTTTTTTTTTTTTCTTTTTTGAAGAATTGACTTTTGTATTTCATTTTTAACTTTTAATTGTTAATTTTTTAACTTTTTTTTCCTGCATCGATATTTGACAACTGTTAGGGACTAAATCTTCGGCATCATAGAATGAAGAAATAAATAACAAATATTGAACTAGTCTTACTATCCAAATTATCTTGTTAACCTTTTTTCAATCTTTACTTTCATCTTTAGCCTGATTTATTGCTATATTTTTCACAATCTTTCAGTTATTTTAACAATTGTTTATTACGCAATAATCTTATTTGTTTAGATTTTTAGGATTTACTACTTAATTAATCTACTTTGCTAAAAGTAAGATTAAATAGTTGTAGTAGATAGATTCGGCATATAATTGATAATTCTTGAGAAAGAATTGACATGGATAGTTCTGGATAACTAGATAAATGGGAAAATTTAAATTTAAAAAGAAGAACAAGAATAAATGAAAAAGCAGAATGGACAGAGAAAATTATCATCATTAATGCTGTATATTCCAATCATTTCACGGTCTAACAAATATTTCAATCCGAAATTTTAAAATTCCGCTTCTTCTATTCTTAAAGAAAATAAATGATTGTGGAAAGCATAATTTAATTTATCTTTCTCATTATTATTTGCCATGTAAATGATCCACAATAAATCTTTGAAATTATCTACTTAAATGCTTAAAATTTATTCGCTGCTCTTTCCTTATCTTTTTTCATTTTCTCATGAATTATCAATATTACATGTTATCATTTAAATTATTTTTATTAGCAATAGTTCTCTTATTAATCCTATTAATTATTATTCTGCAATATTCAACAAGTATAAAAGAGTTGAAAATGAATTAACTGGAAAGTAATTTTTTTTATTGAAATACTTGAATCAAAAAATGAAAGAGAATCAGTAAATGCTATCAGTATGTCATCAAATTAAATTTAGCCAATATATTGACATATCTAAACAATCAAGAATGCGAAATATTTGAAAAGATATGAAAAGATCTGATGAAGTCATTTTCTCAAAAGCAACTGCTTGCATTTCAATCATTCATCAATTTTATTTTCTTCCAACTCATTCAATCAGCAATTAAATTGTAACTGCAGCAAAATGAGTTTTATATTCTAAATCGATGGATTATCTTTTTTTTTTCCATCATTTCAATTGATGAATTTAAAAATCAAAGAATAACGAAATCTTTTATTCCATTTATCCTCCAAAACTAGTTTAGTTATGTTATATGAATAATTTTAATATATTTTCACTGAATATTTCTTAATTATTACAAAGTCCTTATGAAAATTCATAGCAAATATTTTTGGAACAAATCAGAACAATAAATTTATCTGAATGACTTAGCTTTTAAGTAAAACTTTTACATTTAATCATGAATATGTTTATTAACTGATTAGATCATTTCGGAAGCTAATCACTACTGTGATAAGCAATTTTTGCATCATTTTCAAAGGAAAAGAAAGAATCGAAATAAAATTCGTATATATTTATGTGCATACGAAAGAAAACGAAGAGTTTAAAAAAGTGGGAAAAAGTAAAAATTTTTTATCTAATCATCTGATAGGTTTCTAATCATCAATAGCAACCACAGCAAAATATGGATAATAAAAAAAAAAAAAACAAAAAAACGAAAATCAGCAATAAAATTAGCATTAGTTTCAAATATTACACTAAAAAAGTATTAAAAAAGATAATAGGAACCATCATTTGAAAAGCCATAAACTAGCAACAAACCAAATTTCAGCACTTTTTTTTGCTTTTCAGATAACTTTTGCCAGATGTAATACATTCAAATTCAAAACCGGATGTTATTTATAAATGTCTACAAAATACATCGTTATATTTACTAAGATTTGTTTAACGAAAAATTTCAATTTCTAATAAAAACATATTGCAATATTCAAGCATATCTCTAATAATAAGATTTCCTTGGATAACGATAATAATAGCAATCAATTAAAAATTATTGATCATCTATCAATTTAGATAAATGATTATAATAAATAATTCAAATGAATAATATATTCACTTTTATTTTCTTCATATATTCATTTCACGTATTAATTTAATATTTTTTTTAGCTAAAGTTTTTGGATAAATTAATTATTTTACAAAATATTGTAAAAAACATCCACAATTTAAATATCAACAGACTAGTATTTTCATATGATCATTTTTATCATTTAGCAAATAAAAATTTATATTATAGGGATTTTTATCTAAAATTCTAGACAAATATAATGAGATGGTAATAAAAATAAAATTTTTTTTCAATGTCTTAGATTATCACTGCAATCATATTGAAATGTAATGTTATACTTAATGTTATTTTAGATGATAAATTATTTTTTTTTTCAGTCATGCGATAAAAATTTATGCAGATTTACATTGCTTTAATTTAGTTAAAATAAAAAAGATGAAAAAAAATTGAAGAAATGGAAATAAACCTTCAAAATATTCAGTTGAAAATTTTAAATGATTTACAAATCCTACGTCAATTTTCAAATTAAAACATCCAAGAATTATGTTTTCTTACAAATAATTTCAGAAGTTAAAATGTCTTTAGATGTAAATTACTTCTTTGTTCATCACTATGCTTAATAATTTTACTTTGAAAATAAGAATTTTGAAATGTAAATCTACAAAATTTTTTTAAAGTGAAATTAAAGGATCACGAAAAAGTTGAGAAATAGAACTTGAGATAATAAATATGCAATGATGCGTGAAACATTCGTTCATCTTTTGTAAAGTTCAAAAAAACTTTTCTTTCGAGAGTATTTATCATTAACCTAATTAATCATATCTGAATGTTTCAGTCAAGAACAATTTGGTAGAAAGTAATATTTAACATTTAAAAAAGGTCATTTCATCTAAATATTTTTTAATAAGTATAATTGCATACATTTTAATCGATAACAAAATTATTTAATTTACAATTAAGACTTATGAAGTTGTTAATATAGGATGAATAAATGTGATAAAAAATAAATTTTCAGTTATATATCATTTAGATTAGCGAAATAGACTTACATAACATTTGCGAATTTGGTATAAAAATATTTATACTTTTTGACCTCAAATCGTAAATTTGTATAAATAAGTATAAAAAAATATCCTTATTAATACGAATATTGAAAAGAAAAGAAATTTGCCAAAAAGAAATAAATTTTTGTTCATTTTCTTAAACATAAAACTTCGTATATCAAAATTTAACGAAATTCTGCGAAGGATTTCTTACGTTCCATCAATTTCAGAAGCAATTTTATTTACGAAAAGCTGTCGAAATGATTGAAGCAAAGTTTTGATTGATAAAAGATCGAATGTGTATTGATAATGCAGATGTGAAGGAAAATTTTGAAGCCAAAATCTTTTACGATTGGTAGTTGTCCGATATTATAGTTAATCAGGTGTTATCGTAGTAAAGAATTGAATCCTTTGTAATCGCCGATGTCAGAACTCAAATGCATCTCTCATCGTTTTGATTAGTAAGATTTCTAATGTGAAAATTTTCTTCAGATATCAGAAATCTTAAATCGTAATTAAGAATTGTTAAATAATGATTTATAATCTAATGTGAAAATTTTCTTCAAATATCAGAAATTTTATAGTAATTAAGAATTGTTAAATAATGATGAGTTGTTTTATAATCATTATTATTAATTACTATTATTATTATTGTTGTTGTTATTATTAGTATTATAGAAAAGATAATAATTTAAAAGAAAAATTGTTTTTGTTTGTTCAATAGTTTAAGAAAAATTTTTCACTTTATCTTTTCACATCAACTTGTTTATTTTCTCAATTTTGCTTCAAATTCTTAACAAATGCTGAAGCTTTAAAAAAAAAAAAAAAAAAAAAAAAAAAAAAAAAAAAAAAAAAAAAAAAAAAAGAAAGAAAAGAAAAGAAAAAAAAAAGATTAAAAAAAATGTAAGTTATGTAACGTCAGGTAACTGACGTAAAATTTTTCGACAACTTTTCATGTAATTGTAAGAAGAATAAGCTTTTGATGATTGCTGTCAATTGATCATTGTCAAATTTTTTGTAATCAATTTTTCATTCCATTTTGATAACTTTTCAGAAAAAAATCATATTATATTTCTTTGAAAATCAAAAAAGTTTTAAACTTTTTGATTTTATTTAATTTCTATAATGCAAATTAAATCGAATAATCAATAATAAGCAACTAAATTAACAAATATCAAAGCAAAATGAAGCATATATAATACAGTTACATTATTTGAAATATATTTTAATTTAAAAATAGCAAGATTTAATTATATAGCACTAATAAAAATTAAAAAAAAAAGTACAAACGAATATAAAACGATTAACTTGATGGGCATATTTTGAACTGATAGAAATGAAATTTAAAAAATTACGGTTTCAGTATAATTAAAAATAACTCTGAAAAGATTTACTGAAGCATATGAAAAGGATGGTGACAAAAGCTAACCCGAAATTTTCATAATATTTTTCCTTCATTTTATTTCGCAGTTTTTTTTTTTCCTCTTTTTCATTTCTTTTATTTGGTTAATTTCTTTCAAGTATAGTTTAAATGATATCTTCATTAGTTATAATTTTTCAATTTGAAGCCTAATAAAATTTAATTTCAAAAAATCTGATTTGAAATATCTAACAGTTGTCTTAGCAATAAACATCGTATTGAATTATTTCGAAAATTCATTGAGAAAATTTGATAAGAAAGAACGATAAAAACTTGACTATTCTCCTTCTTTATAATATTTAATTAATAATAACTAAAAGTTCGAATTTCATGTTATAAATTTAAATTACATCATATAAATTAACAGAAATAAAAAGGTTATTACTATAATTTAGTAAAAATAAATAAAAAAAGATTACTAAAAAATTTGATCAAACATTTAATACAATAATTCTTTTAAATAATATAATGATATACTTGACGTAGCTCCAACATTAAGTAAATTTTGCAAAAACCTCTTGTAATCATTACGTTCAAAAAAAAAAAAAAGAAAAAAAAACGATAAAAAAAACGAAAAAAAAAAGAAGAAAAAAGAAACGACGAAGAAAGAATATAAACGAATTTTTGAAAAAAAATGGTGATAAATATCGTAATCAAAATAGCGAAATTATACAATATAAAATATGTAATTTAATACGAATTTGTAATCGTAAAAATTTTAATATTATTGAAAATGAAACATTACAAAGAAGAATATATTAGAAGATGTTAAGAAATGTTTTAAAACGATTTGGGATGGAACATTTTTGCAACAAATGATTTGTAACTATTGGATTAACAAATTCTCTTTGTATGATATCATCAATTAAAAAAGTACGGAGAAAACATGAGCTAAGAAAGAAAGAGATCGAAAAAAGTAAGAAGAAGAGAGAGGAAAGAGAAAGATGAATAAAAATTGGTTAGTTTTAAGAGTTCCTGAAAAGCAAAATCTAGCATTCCACGAATTTTCAAAAGAGTGAAATTTTTTCGGATGAAGAAGAAGTAAATAGAAAGAAAGAACTACATTCGAACAAAAATTTCTTCTTTAGTCTGTTCTTCTGATAATAATGATAACGATAGTGTGTGAAGTTATAAAGTTGTTGATTAGCTAGTGAGAATCTATACAAGTTACAATATCCATTGATCAACGATTGCATTTTACTAACAAAATCCTTATCAATCAATCGTCTCTATTCTATTCAGACTAATATTTTGAGAAAGAAAAGAAAATGGTTTTTGAAAAAAAAAAAAAAAGGAAATGGATGTGATTTTTTCTTTTGTTAATATTTAGTATTCTTATTCATTAGGTTAAAGCTATGAAAATGCTATCATTATTTTTCGTCGATTTCATCATTTTAATTTTCAATTTCTTTTTTTTTTTCTCTGTGATTATTTATCGTTGAACTTTTTTTACACTATTGGTTGTTGTAGATATAACAATAAACTACATAAATTTCCTTTTTTTTTTCAAAAAAAAAATTGGAAAGTTGAAACTTTTCAAAAAACTTAGTGAGTGAACAATAATTTGAAAATATAGAAATTGTGAGATATGCAAATGTAAATTATTAGTTTCATAATTCAAATTGAAGGATAAAACTGGCAAAAAAAAAAAAGCAGAAGCTAAAGAATAGTAATGTAAATGGAAGCTGATTTAATACTTGATTTAAAAATTGGCAACACTTTTCATTAAGTTTTTCGTTATAGAATTAAAAATGGTACTATTTGTGAAATAAAACAAAAAAATTGAGGAAAATATCACTAGTAGTGTTCAAATTCCTGGAATATTTTTTACTTAATTATTTACTATTAGTTCTTGAGTATAATTTTATACAACATTGACATCATAATATTTGAATTGGGAAAGTCTGCGATAATATTAAATTAAGCAATCGCATATACAAATACATGAATATAATTATGGCTAACATTTTTATAACTAAATATTCCATTTTTTTTCCTTTTTTTTTAGCATGATTTTCATTTACTAATTACATATTATCTGTTTGCAAATGTATTTTCAAAATTTTCGATAGCATAATTTATGATCATTAATTTTTTCATGTAATAACAAAGCTCTCATGAAAATGTTATGGATCAAAGCAGTCTTTTCATTAATTTATATAATCATTATTTTTATCATTATCATTGCCACTATCATCACCACCATCACATAAATCGTTTGTCTTTTCGATGGCAATTTCCACTTTTTACGATTCGTGGATTGTTGAGAGCAATTTCAGGGACCATGTATTTCCCTATGCGTTGCAAACCCTATAACACTACTTATTTCGCTTAATTTATCGATTATCTTCGTTAATATTTCATCGAAATTCCTTTCATATGACTAATGATGATATGAAAATAGCGGAATGAGAAAGTTATTACATATCATTCGTATCTTATCTGTTTTAAACTACCAATTGCTCTATCATCTCTGATTGATCGGCCAAAACGAAGAAACAATTTTGTAAGCATTCATCCGATCAGCAAACTGGTTTATATTATTATCCGATATACTTATGCTTGAAAAAGTGCCATAACAAATTTTGCCTTGCGACCAAATCTATGAATTTCGAGAACTGTCTATTCATAATAAAGCAAAAGAAGAAAATTTGATCCTAAACTTGGCTCAGCATTACTGCTCAATTACTTCGCAAAGATGCCGGATAATTTATATTTATTTTCCATTATCAGCGAGCGATCAACTCATCAACTTGCTTTAATGGCTAACATTTGTTAGAGAATCTTAAGTCGAAAATTCAGCCCAACTGTTACACTTCTCCAACAGTCTTAATTATTGATGGATTAACTAAAATATTGATTTTGAGGCAGAATGGATAATAGAATATAATAAGAATTACGTTGAAAAAGTTTACATGAACGTCATGTTTCCATTCCTGACATTTACTTATATAAAATAATTTCTTTCCTTACAATTAAATGTAGAAAAATGGAACATATCAAAAAAATGGCAATCTCATCTTTAAAATTGACAAAAAAATCAAACTAAGAATACTGGTTTTTTTTCTTTTCTTTCTTTCTTTTGATAAGATCACTTTTAAAAATTTCTTACTAAATGCTGCGATTTCATTGAAAAGACTAAAATATTCATTTTATCAACACTTGTCGGTAGTTAATATTATTTTCAGGCACCTAAACTGAAAAAAAACGAGAAGCATCAAAGCTGATTTTGGACCGATGTAAAAAACTGTAATCCTTGATATAGTGAAGAGTTTTTCCCGAAAAAAAAAAAAAAAAAAAAAAAAAAAACATCGTTTATCACATAAATTTGAATTAGTATTTTTTCTTCAAATTTACCTTGGATTTAGAGAAATTTCTATCCTCGACTGAATTTATGTTTTGTTCATAAAAATATTTTAAACTATGATAGTTCCGTATGTGCGGTTTCCTTTGAGAAATATTTTTCGCGCTGCTTTTTTTTTTTCTTGTTTTGTTTTAGCATTAATCTTTTTATGTGGCAAATTTCAATAGCACGCCGAAAATTTTACCCCATAACGTTAAAAAAAAATATCTGCTATTACTTTCATTTATTATTACTTCCTAACTTATTTTTATTGTTTTCTGTTTTCTCATTTTTCAGTTTTTTCCGAAACTGTAATTATTTCAATGAATAAAAAAAGTAATCATTTTATTATAATATGACATACAACCTGATAATATTAAAATATAACAAGAATTAAAATGTAGGACATGAAAAAAAATTTAAAAAAAAAAACTTTTACAGTAAGAATATATTTGCTGTCTAGGAAATATATATATTTTTAAAGCTTTATTGAAATTTTCTCGGATAAAAAATAGCCATGGTCGAAGGGCAATTAAAATGTTAGTTGGGAAGACGAAAAAAGTTTCGCGGAGATTCTTAAATTAATGCTAATCATTCTTGATACGTATATATTTCGCAGTAATAACCACAAAATCCCTAACTGCTGGTCAAAAAAAAAATTCTAAAAACGGAAAACGAATGAAAACCAGATGATTTAAATATGTATAAAAAGCAAACATACGAATAATTTAGTATTATAAAATTTTTCTATTTTGCATACTTCAACTTTTGATATTCCCATTTCTCCTCTCTTTTGTTATGTTTAAATATTATCGAAAAAAGATATATTTTTTCCTACTAAAATAACTAGCAATTTAAGAAGGAAAAAAGCAATTTGACATTTAGAAAGAAATAAGAAAAGAAAACAACAACAAACAAAAAATCCTTACGTATCTCATTGCTGTATGCACTTCAGCATTTGCCGCCTATGAAAATGAATGATAAAATAAAATCCGAGAAAAAAAAGAAAGTAAGCAAGGAAAATATTTCTCAAAGAAAAGAAAAAACTATACATATATATATATATATGCAGCAATAACTCAATTATAGCTTATAACAATTTTATGCATTAAACTTAAAAGTTAATTAAAGATTGGAGTCTTAGAATTTTATCACTAAATGCAAAGATGAGTTGAATAATTCAAGTTTCTGTGACATGTGAAAAATATTTCTTCAAAACATTCCACTATCGCTGGAAATTATAATGTAAATTGTAATTTTTTCTTTTTCTGCGGAAATAATCTTTTCTTTTTCTCCGGAAATTGTGGTCTTCTCTTTCTTGCTGCTTTTGCAGCATGCAACAGAAGTGCGTAAAAGTGGCAATAAAAACTTTTAATAAAATGATTAATCTGGATTTTACCAATGGATCTAAAGTGATGTATAAAGCATATAAAGGACGTAAATTAAACTTTCAAATAATTTAGCGAAATTCTCAACAGTGATCATAAAGAGAAATCAATTCTCAATTTTATCATATTTTCACCTTTTTTTCTTCTTTTATTTTAAAGATACAATAAATAACGTCCAATATTATTCAACTCTAGGAAAATTAAATAATGTGAGTGATATATATTACGAATGTGCTTTTATTTTTCAAATCAAGATTATAAAATAATATAGCTCACGAAATTCCATTGCACTTTTTCTTACCCATTCATCAGCTCTCGATTTTCTCCGGCTTCTTGCACCACTGTCCCGTCGCAGGCTATTTCTTGCTGGAATTCCTGAATTCAGCTAGAAAGAACAATCTGGTTCATAGTAAGCCCAGAAATATTTGGAAGGATTTTGTTTTTCGAATTGTTTCAGTTAGCATCCAAAGTTTCGTTCCTAGCGCGGCAGAAAACCTGTTCATTGGTTAGGTATTCAGTTAACATTCCGACTCATTAAAATTTCGAGGATTTTGTGCAATTTTTCATGAGAACATAGCTTTTAAGTTTTCGATCTGCTCGGATATACTACCATTTCATATCCATTTACATATTGCGGTGAACATTTGACATCTGACTAAAGCAAAAAAGCTTTAGGATTTGCGGAAGTAAAGTCTGAAACCGGTCAGTGTGAAATAAATTCTACGTACATTGTGCGACGAATTCTTAAAGCATATTTATATTGCTTGCCGTAGTGGGCTCTAAATGTGGAGCGGATATCAACTTGTTGATTACATCAACTAAATTAACGTTATAATGTATAGATCAATAAACAAAAATTAACAAATTGCATTCAGTACTGATAAGACATATCAATAGATGCAAACAGTAATATCATTTTGATTATTTTGCATTTAATTTATGGAAAAACAAATATTGAACTAATATGTTCTCACAAGTAAACAAAGTTGAAAATTCAAAAAAAAAAAAAAAAAATTAAAAGCAATAAAATAGGCTCAGCTTTTTTGTACCATTTTGCAAGTGTAAGTAAGTTAAAATCTCGGGAATTCAAGAAGATATTCGACAAAACAGCAATGTTCGCCAGATGATAAGAGTTATTGAGAAGAGATAAACTAGCTAATGATAGACTGAATGAGATACATATGTCATTCAAATTATTTAATTTTCTGTAATTTATTCATATTGGATATGGCTCTTACGGGAAAAATGCAAATAATTCCAGTTGTTAAATCGTTTCGTTCAGTTAACCTTTCATTAATGCTTTTAATAATATTTTCCAGTCATAATAAATTTTAAATTTTGAATAAATTCTTTCAAAATATGAAAAATTTTGTAAACCTGGTAAGATCGATAATTGCTATCTGTGCTTATTTTTGTTACAAATAAAACTGAAGATTGTTTATAAAGAATTTAGAAAATACGATTAATAGTTTTTTGATGTCTCAAAAAGAATCGAAGCTTAATACTATTATCTGCCATAATGCCATATTTATGGCATTTGTAGATGTAGCTCGAGATTTCATTCCTACGAGCAATGTCGTCGATTTTCTTTAACCGTGACAAAGATTGAGAGTTCTTGTTTCTTTTCGTATTACTATCCAAAACTTTGCGGCGTCTCAAACTTGGTAATCAAACTTTTACAACAAAAATTTTGATAACACGACAATGAACACGGCAATTACAATATCAGTCACATCAAAAATAATTCTAATGACGAAAAAATTCTAATAACGATATTACAATCAAAACAAGATATCACAACTAAAAGAAGATAGACTAAATATTCGACCTTGTAATAGCATATCCTTTCAAATGATCTCATGCTCAAGATCTTCTTATTTATAGAGAGAAGATCCTGATAGAGCATTGTTCTACAAGAAAGTGTTTTTTTAAAGAGCGCGCCTTTATTGGCATATTATCTGCATTATAACATAAGAACAAAGATTATAAAGCCAAATGACCTAAGAACAAAGAAATAAATTCTCATCCAATAAGATCATAAATCTATTGATGAACGAAGAAATCACTTATTTTCTGGTATTCCTCGCAATTTCAGCGACTACTAGCGTTTCCATGTCATATGTTTCATGTTCTGAAAGCTTTTTCGAGATTTATATTTTCCAGCGGTAGCAAATATGGCACACTTAACGAAAGTAAGAAAATGAAGTTTGTTAGCCAGAAAAAAAGAATTTTTATTGAAAAGAAAACTTTATTTTATACATTTTCATATGATTAACTGCAATGATATATATCATCAATGAGGATCAAATCATCTTATTTCTCTGAAAATATTTGAAATTTTGTATCTGGTATTTTCTGAAATAAGCCGTACATTTATCTGACCTTCATGACTTTTATTTATAACATGAACAATAATTGAGATAAGGGTGGTACAAAGGAACCTATTAGCTGTATTTTATTGGTGTTAGATTATTTACATTTGTATATTATAAATTATGAAACTACATCCATTTTGAGAAAACAGGTCATATGATTCGTTTAGCGTGATCTTATTCTACTGCTTACTTGACCAAATCTGGACGGTTCATTTGCTTTTTCCTTTTCTCTACTGAAGAACAAGGGTGAATAATATAAATCATTCTTTTATCATTTTAAATTATTGCTTAGGCGAAACAATTTTGCATATAATCCTGTTCTACTTAATAAATTTCAAAATAGAAGTAAGAATTTTTTTATCGATTGGAAATCGAGACATTTACAAGCATGATGATAATACACACTAAATTTTAATTTCAAGCTTTTTCTACTTATTTATTATTTTGCCACTTAGACGAAAAGGTCTTCATTCTACTTATTATTAAGCATAAAATATGCAAAAAGATGATTTCATCTATAAAAAACAAAAAGAAAAGGTGAAAATACGATAAAATTGAGAACTGATTTCTCTTCACTTCTTCCCTTCCTTTGCTTCTGTATGATCATTCTTAAGAATTTCGCTATATCATTTGAAAGTTTAATTTACGTCCTTTATATGCTTTATACATTACTTTAGATCCAATGGAAAAATCCAGATTAATCATTTTATTAAAAGTTATTATTGCCATTATAACAGTAACTTCAAGAAGTTTATTTGTTGGGAACCCCAATTTCGAATATTTAAAAGGGTTAAAAAGACACTGGTAATGTTAATCTTTCCCTGATAAGAATTTTCTCTTGTACTTCATAGATCGCAGTTCTACTAATCAAACCTTCTCTTTTATTTCACTCTCAAGGAAAACGGGGAGAGGAAATGGATAATAACGACAGTACTACCGGAATGGAGTGGGCAACGATATTGATGCCAATGATGATGAAGAAAAAGATAAGAGAGGAGTAGAATGATTGGTTGATTGAATGACCTGTTTGCTGCTTGAATAAACCAATTCATGCAACAATAATCCACAGATGACACTAGTTAGGAAATTGAATCGAAGAAGTGTCCCGTATGCTAACCATTCTCTCGTTATATATTATATCCTTAGAGAATAGGTCTGCAGTGATCAGTGATGGAGAAGTCAAATCAATGACATTTTCAGATGCAATACGTGGAAATGAAAAATGAATGATTCGATGAGTGCTGGCACTCTATTTTAATTTTCGAGAGAAAAATATATATATATATATATGCACAAAAAATCAAAGAATCACTTAGAATAAATTATATATAAATATATATATATATATATATATATTAATTTGTCTTGCATAATTAATAACTGATGACCTATATATATATATATATATATATATATATATATATATATATTTATGAGCATGGATGTGAAATATTTTCTAAATCATATATATATATATTTTTTTTTTTCGTATATATGTTTATTTTATATATATATATATAATTTATAAGATCATATAAGACATAGAGAGATCATGTAAGACATCCATACAATAATATCTGTTAATCATTTTTTCGATCATAGTAAAAGAGAAAATAAAACAGGAGAAAAAAAAAATATTTATGTGCATGGATGTGAAATATTTCCTAGTATATATTTATTTATATTTGCGTGCATACGTGTAAAATATTTTCTAGTTCGAAGCCTTCAAACTTCTGCCACGTTAATAGAGAATGGAGAAGTTATAATATGTTAGTTGAGCGAGTTGACTCTCTCTTCTAACTTGAGCAATGAATTGTCTCGTGAAACGAAAGTTTCAATTGATGAGCAGATCAATTATTTAACACTGTCACATAGAAACACCACCTCGTTTATATGCGTGCATAATATCTATGTGTATGGTGTGATTTGCGAAAGCGAATCGTAATATGATACATAAATCAGATAAAGTAATGCTCCGTTGTGTTTTTTATGAAGTTTATATTGTATTTCATATGCAAATTTAAATTTAACTTTTAAATTTGTTGAGAAGCGAAAGAAATGAATGAAATGAATTTTAAATGAATGAATGAATGAATGGATGAATGAATGAATAACACAATGATATATTAAGTAGTAGTTAGTAAAGATGGAATTACTAACTTAATATAATCATATAATGTGTTTTTATTCTTTTCATACATTTCCCCGATTGATTCTGTCGGCGGTTATATGCTTGTCTCAAAGGCTAAGCCATGCATGTCTAAGTTCAAATAAACCTATAATGGTGAAACCGCGAACGGCTCATTATTACAGCTATAATGTACTTGATGTTGATTATCCAACGTGGATAACTGTGGCAATTCTAGAGCTAATACATGCACCAAAGCTCCGACTTTTGGACGAGCGCATCTATTAGATTAAAACCAATCGGGTTATTGGCCCGTTAATTGGTGACTCTGAATAGCTATGGCTGATCGCATGGTCTTGTACCGGCGACGTATCTATCAAGTGTCTGCCTTATCAACTTTCGATGGTAGTTTATGTGCCTACCATGGTTGTAACGGGTAACGGAGAATAAGGGTTCGACTCCGGAGAGGGAGCCTGAGAAACGGCTACCACATCCAAGGAAGGCAGCAGGCGCGCAAATTACCCACTCTCAGAATGAGGAGGTAGTGACGAAAAATAACGAGACCGTTCTCTTTGAGGCCGGTTATCGGAATGGGTACAATTTAAACCCGTTAACGAGGATCTATGAGAGGGTAAGTCTGGTGCCAGCAGCCGCGGTAATTCCAGCTCTCAAAGTGTATATCGTCATTGCTGCGGTTAAAAAGCTCGTAGTTGGATCTGCGTCTCAGGACCTGGTCCATCCATTGGATGAGAACTGGGCTCCTAGGCTAATATTGCCAGTTTTCCCTACGTTACCTTGATCGGTTGCGTATGGTGGCTAGCAAGTTTACCTTGAAAAAATTAGAGTGCTCAATGCGGGCTAATGCCTGAATACTCGTGCATGGAATAATGAAATAGGATCTCGGTTCTATTTTGTTGGTTTTCTGATCTGAGATAATGGTTAAGAGGGACGGACGGGGGCATTCGTATCGCTGCGTGAGAGGTGAAATTCTTGGACCGTAGCGAGACGTCCGACT
>HG738137.1:15401872-15515364 GCA_000499405.2 Onchocerca volvulus | reverse complement strand
AATTATTAGAAGGTTTCTAGCAAGAGGTGTCAGAAAAGTTACCACAGGGATAACTGGCTTGTGGCAGCCAAGCGTCCATAGCGACGTTGCTTTTTGATCCTTCGATGTCGGCTCTTCCTATCATTGCGAAGCAGAATTCGCCAAGCGTTGGATTGTTCACCCACCAATAGGGAACGTGAGCTGGGTTTAGACCGTCCTGAGACAGGTTAGTTTTACCTACTGTGATATGTTGTTGCGATAGTAATCCTGCTCAGTACGAGAGGAACCGCAGATTCAGACATTTGGTTCATGTGCTTAGCCGATCAGCCAATGGCGAGAAGCTACCATCTGAGGGATTATGACTGAACGCCTCTAAGTCAGAATCCCACCTAGACAAGGCAACGATAAATTTGCTTCCAGGATTCGGAAAGGACTTTTATCTAATTAACGATTTATTCGTTTTTTTTTTTTTTTTATGGCTAATGCCCCATTATATGATCTTGCTATGTTAATTATGTAACATGTAAATTTTTTCACATCCGATATGCTAATCATTACAAAAATTATACCCTTTCTCATAGCAATCTCTTACACAGCATGAGAAACTGTGTAATTTTCTCTTTTGTATTCTATAAGTCACACCTGCTTATCTAGGATAGAAGAGTTATTCTTTAAATTGGTTTGGCTAGTACCAGTGTGAAAATTTCGATTGGGAAAACTTCGACTGTTATAATTGAAGATATTGGCTGATGTAAACTGTATAAAATTTTTCGGCTTGATAATCCTTGACTGTTATAATTTTTATTTCATAAACTTCTACTTCTTAATTTCTATTCTATATATTACTCTGTCATCAATTATTTCGGTATTAACAATAAACATAAAAATTAATTGTTCAACGCGTTCACCAATTCGATTCAAATCGTGGATTTTTTTCAGTTTTTTAAAGATCTAAGTTCTTATTTTTCACTAAAATTAACTCTTCAAAGAAAAAAAAATTCACGACACTTCCGGTTATTTCGAAGAATATCCGTTTGTCATTTTTCCCTTGCTTCTAAATCATTATTTATTCCAAATCAGCATATAAAATAGCAGAACTGAGCTCTTTCTCAAACTACTAATGCAATTCACCGAACTACTCTTAAATTATAGCATCAATCCGACGAATTGTTTCAAAGATTTCATAATGATATCGGTAGAATTTCTCTTGTTACTACTGTTCAAAAATTTCAGGAATGTAATCAACAAATCGATTAAATTAAATGAATCATTTTGGATTGTTTTAGGCACCAAATAAAGGCAATCTTTCAATGTAAGCGGAAATGATCGATCATTTCAAAGTATGAAAATTTCACAACACAACTGAGGTTAGCTGAAACTGGTCAACATCAGAAATTTGCAAATCGTTCAGAAAAAGATAAGCAGTTCAAAGAAAAACGAGCAAACGAATCACGGTTCAAATATAACCCTATATGACGAGCAAGTTGAATATTCATACCAACTTCTGAAGCATCTTTCAGTTCTCTTTAAATGTCCACTTTCATTCCCTATATCATCACGATAAACTGCGGGAATCTACCGATGTTAACTGAATGGATCAAATTTTCAAACGAAAAATTTCTTTCATTTTGAATTTTTGGACTTAACTGATCTTGGCGATGATTATTTCAATAATTTAGGAAGTCGCATTGTTTCCGTAATGCTTCTTTCAAATTAGATTTTCTAAGCCATGAAGATTAATGCAATTATCGAAGAAGATTTCTTAAAGATTTGGATAAGTATGAAAAAGCAACCTTCTCTAACATCCTTTGGCAATACACTGCAATGAATCTTCGATGTTAATTCAACGATTGAATTCAAGAAAATAAATAGCTCATGTCATTTTCTTTTTTCTAAAAAATTTACAAAAATGTCAATTCAATTTTTGAATTAATTATTTGCATCAAATTTTCTTCTATCATATGAAACCAATTGTTTAAAAAAATTTTTCCATCTCATTTTATTTTTGTGAATATTTTTGAAGCATTTTAATTATCCTCAATTGTAGTTTGTTTGTTAGAACGACATATTATTCTCATGCTAAGATAAAATATGCTGGTTAAAAACGAACATATGAAATAAACTGAAGATAAAGAAATGCGATGATTGATAAACAGATGTCATGATTTCAGATTTTTATGAAATTAATTGGAAACAGATGTAATCCAAGAAAATAACTTTTTCTTGAAATTTGACTCATCAAGAAAAAAAAAAAACAAATTGTTTCGTTTTTTTAAATGTCAATAAATGTTGTAATTCAAAAGAATTTTATCCATTAAATGTTTTAAAAATAATGTATTTCAATGTTTATGATGAAATAAACCATTTCTTAACCATTTCTTACAAATAATTTTTCATTCACACTGAAATTTTCTCCTTGTTTCCTTTTCATTTTATCATTTTTAAAGAGATGTTTAAAATTCTATAACTTTTAAATAAGGAAAAATTCGTAAAATTATTTTGCTAAATTTTGTTGCTTTGAATTTTGCATTGATTTTGCCAAACTCAAAATATTACTTTAAGAATTTAAATAGGAGTGAAATTTAAACAATATTTTAAATGAAATGATTTATTAAATCAATAATCGATTTTTTTTTTATTGATTGAACAAATAAAATTTCTTTATTTTCATTACGAAATTCTATACTTTGAAATAATTCAAGGAGTAGGTCTTTCATATTTTAAATGATCAAATTCATAAAGAATGAAAACGAATGTTATTTTGTTATAAAAAAATTTTTTTTTAGAAAGGATTTTCTTTTGGTAGCAAAATTTAGGACAAATTTAGGAAAAAAATTTTACACTTTTTTCCGAATATATTTGAGAAGAGGAATATTTTTATCGTTTCTATCATTTTTTCCATTTATTAGAAATGAAATCTATTCCAGGATTTTAGAGAAAAACGGAAATAATCATCAATGCAAATGACGATTTAATATTCGACGAATTTACTGGGAGAATAAATTTAAATGTAAACTTTTAAAATTTTGCACATTATTATCGGAAAGAAAAAAATTTGAAATACAATAAAAGAAAAGATCGAAATGTATTTTTTAATTTCAAAAAAATTCAATTAAGCACTGTTCAGTAGCAGCAAGTGATTAATCGAGAAATTATTACATTTAACAATTATATTTTTTAAAGTAATGAAAAAAAAAAATTTTTGAAATTCAGTTAGTGTAAGTCGTTCAGATTATTCAATTCTGATTTGATTTAAAATGATTAGCAAAATGCTGAATTTGAGCCTCCTATGCACTTATCGACACAAAATGAAATTTGAACATGCTTGAATTAAAATAAAATAAAAACAAAATTTAGTTCCATTAAATTGGATTAAACCTCAGGATACTGAAAAATATGACAAAAAAAAAAAAAAAAAAAAAAAAAAATCATTAGTTATGGAAAGTAAAAATTCAATTTACCGCACATTCCGGTTTAAATATTTTTTAGTTCAGTCAGCAGAAAACAACATAATTTTAAAAAGTAAATCATTAATCATATCTGTCATTTGCTGATAATTAATACGAGTGGGAAAAATTCTTCAAAATTGAAATTGGAAATTAATAAGTTATTAATTATAATCATTTATTTAGCTATTCCAAGTTTGAGTTTTTTTATTTCCAACTGATTACTGTTTTTCTTTACAACATTGCTTCATTTTTTTCCATTTATCTGCTTATCATTTTTTCCTTCTGATTTTTTAGAAATATAATTTAAAAAACAACATATAAACAAGAAAGAAAAAATATATCAAAAAGTAATACGTTCAAAATTTTATTATAAATATATCTCAAAATTGGCTCGTTTTTAAAATTGAAATTTCGCCTGTCTTAAAAACATAGAGTGCTTCACAATTATTTACAATTATTCAGTTTTTTCAATTTTTTGCTAGTAAAAGTTTTTTCTTTTTTTTTTGGGGAGTTAAAAAGTTTTGTGTTTTTACTTCGCATTTCTTTGCCATTGAAGTTTCTAAATATTATTTACTGATATTTCGCGTACAGCGAAAAAAATGGTGCTTGAAGTAGATTTAAAAATCTTTTTTTATTTTTGGCTTTTCTGTTAAATTTAAAAATCTTTTTTTATTTTTGACTTTTCTGTTAGATGTTAGAAAAAATGTTATTTTTAAAGAAATAAATAAAAGACGAAAGCGAAACATTTTTAGTTTCAATTGCAAAAAACTTCTCGGATGATTTTATGAAAAAAAAAACTTCCATTTTCGGGTAAATTTATTTAGATAGAATTGAATAGTTAAAAGAATATTGAGCAAAATGTGAACAAGAAACAAAAAAGAAAAATAATTTTTTTTTTTACGAAAAATTCATGAAGATTAAAGAGCCAATATTTTTTTTTTTATTTCGTATTTTCTAAATTCCAATAATCTTTTTTTTCTTTTTCAATAATTAAATTATCATTAGTGAACAAAATTTGGGAAAAATGGGAAAAAATGATTTGAAAAAAATTAATCAATATTTCACAAATGCTGAAGATCATTTTTAATGGCTTGCGTCAATAGATTCCATGGCAAAATTTGTAACATTTTTTAAACTTAATTATTTAAATATTACAGAGAATAATTATCCGATCAAAAACATTTAGCCAGAAATAAATTTCTGATTCATAGAATTATACATATTCTATTCATTGTCTCGAGAAAAAAAAGTAAATTTCTTTTTTTAAAGAAAATTTAAAATTTTCTTTTTTTTTTTTTTTTTGCATATTTGTTGCTTTTTTGTAAGTCTTTTGTTCCATTTACCTCTTTTATTTCTTTTGCAGTACATTAAAATAGCTATTAAATTTCAAATTCGAACTGATCGATGTGAAAAAGTCTTTTTTATTTCATTATTGTTTTAAATTAACTATTATTTTTATGATTTGTTTTGACTACTGCAGTGTTATTTTATCTCTTTCCTCCTATACATTCGGCTGATTTCGTTTCGATCTGTTTTTCCGAATTCTTTCAAAATTGAGTGAATGATTACTAAAGTCATTATTGGAATTAATCTTCAATTTTCGATTATTTCATAAAAAGATTGAAAGGTATTGTTAAGCATTTATTCGAAAAATAAAAAATAAAATAACATGAGCATTCAATCAATAATTTTAATACCAGGTTAGACTATTTGTAATTTATTTTTAATTATAAAGAGTAATTCAAATTAAAAAAAAAAATGAACAATAGAGCAGCAATTTCGAACTTTACTAATTTAAAATTTCATCATAAAGAGTTTCATTGGATGATTTAATGAATGAAAAAAAAATTTCTTTAAATAATCTTTGATTTCATCCTTCTTTTTATTTTTTTGCAATTTAATCAAATTTTAGCATTTTTTTAAACATTTTATAAACATTTTAATCCTATGTTTATCTTTATTTCACTCAATTTATGATCATTGAATGGATATGGAAAATTCAATTATCATCCTAATCGAAAGCTTCGCTAGCAGATTTAATTCGATCCACTTATTTTTCCTCTATTCCTCATCCTATTTATATTTTATAAGTAATACCTAATTTTGGATGATTATAGCTTTTGACATTGACAGCAAATTTAGTCAAAACTCAAGTATCCATTTAAATCGTTTTAATTTTGTCCGAAAGTAAATTAAAAGTTTGCGAATGCTTTTTCTTCCTATCATCTTTTCGTCCCTTTTTTTTTTTTTTGCTCTTATCATTCGATAAAATTTTAAACTAAAATTTTTTAATTTTAGGATCAAATCAATATTGTGTAAATATAAAATACAATGTCATCGATGAATTTCATGGTTTCAATAATATCGCATTTATAATCTTGTAAACAAATCATCGGGATCATAAACTTAATAATAAAACTTCAAGTCTAGACATACTAAAGTAGAAAAAAAAAAAAAAAAAAAAAGAAAACATTCCCATACTTCCCTTTTATCTTATCGATTGAGGAAAATTTTTATTTAAATCCAAAAAATATTATTTACTTCCCACAAACTTAGAATTCTATTGTTTACTTAAGAATTATGAATACTTTTTTTTTTTTTGCAAATTATAAATATTCGTAAATTTTATCTTCTTTTCTCTTATAGTATTAGGAGTTATTTTATGAAATCTTCTCATTCATAATAATATTTTGAAATATTTCGCCAAATTCTTGTTAATTAATTGAAAATTTCAACGAATAATTGAATGATGAATAATGGATGCTTTGTTGATATTTGCTAACTTATCATATCAAATTGTTGTAGAAATCATATCACTTATAATCTATATAATTTCAATGCAAATTAATATATCATGTATTTCCTTTATCTTCATAATATTCCATTATTACTGATTTATTCGCAGCTATTCACAATTGTTGAAGATTTAAATTCTAATCAGCAGCAACGTAGCAACGATGATACGATGATTGATCTTCGGAATGAATTAGCAGATTTTGAGGTAAACAAAAGTTACAAATTAGTCAAATGTAAAATTTTGTAACTTATCGACGAGGTTAATTTCATTTTTCCAAAAATATTATTGGAAAATTTATGCTCAAAACAACAGATTATTGGCCGAAGTCAAAAATAATTTTCGAAAGGTTATTAAAGAATCCAAAAAAAAAAAAAAAAAGAAAACCGTACACCTTAATATACTGAAAGTAAAATAACAAATTATGAGTAATTGCGTCGAGAACTGTCTTTCAAAAATTTCAAAAAAAAAAAAAAGAGATTAAATTTCGCTTACTTTTTGTTCCAAACATTGTTTTTAATTATCATCCCAAAGGTTATATCTTTCAAAAGTAAATTCATTTCTTATTTACTCAAAAAATTCATGAAATATCAAAAAATTCATTCCGCGTACATATCATCATTTCATATAAATGATTTACTGATTAATTGCTGTTAATTGTATGAAGAAATTTAATTAATCTTTTTAATTTAATATATATAAATTCAATCTAATATATGATTTGAAATGAATTTTAACAAGCCAATTAACACTAAAATATACATATGTGTGTTTGAAAAAATTCAAATACAATTAATCAATGTGTCAAAATTTCAAAATATTTTATCCATTTTTTTCATTTCAGTCAGAACAACCTTTTTCAAAACGTAAAAATCTACCCGAATTATTCGAAATAATGGATAATGATGGAACAAGTGAGTTAATCAATTATTTATTTATTTATTAGAATTGATTTATTCAAAATTTTAGGCTAAACTTTTTTCTCTCCTTGATGAAAATATTATCAGTTATAATTAGTTTTTTAACAATGAATAATCCGAATGCTTATTTGATACTACTGAACTTTTTCATCTTAGGATAAAATCTTCATAAAATGAGACAAAGTCTGAACTTAATTACTTGATATGCGTATTTTTGATAATTTGAATTATGATTTTGTTAAAGCCAGAATTATATAAGAAATTTTATGAAATAAATCAAATGAGTAAATTTGAAAAAATATAAAATAATGAGCCATGTAATGAGCCTTATGCAGTTTATTTATTTATTATTTGATTGAATATAAAACTATTAATTAGTATTTACTGTATTTAGCTATTATTAAATTATTTTACTCTTTTGAAAAACACGGATAATGAAATTGGTTGTTATCGATTAATTTCAAAAATTTGCACTTCAAAATTAGTTTTCAAAATTTCAAATTTAACAATGTATTCTTTCAGTGGAAACACCGAAGCATGTTCTAGAATCATCAATTACTGATTTGGAATACAATGAAATTGATCATGTTTGCATGTCAGATAAAAAAATAATTGAAATTCTGTTACAAAATTATAGATCTTATAAGACTCCATCAGAAGAGGGTGTTATCGTTCGGGTTGAGGTTTAATTTTAATTTGAAATGGTTCAATTTTCAAATATTATCTTTCTAATCAGTTTTAATTTGCAAAAATATCACAAGAATCACAAATTTTGTAAATACTTCAAAAAATTGATAAAAAATAATCATTTTTAATAACGTTTGTTCATTTTTCAATAATTATTTAATTTTAAACTGAAAATTATTCCTGCTTTTCTCTTTACTATTGTATTTGTAATCTCAGCGATAATTTACGCTTAAAAAATAGCCAATTATCGATTTTTGCATCAAATTAATTATATTAAATATATTAAGGTATGGATACAAGAAGTAAATTCAGTAAATGAAATAACATCCGATTTTGATATGGATATCTATCTAACCGAATTATGGGTTGATAAAGCACTCAGATATGATAATTTGAATCCATGCAAGTTTAATTTATCTCTTAGCAATGAGGTAATTCTATTAACTTATCAAAAAATGCTTAATTAATCAATTAAAGGATGAAAAATTTTGCAGCCAAATGGATTTGGAACTATGACATGAAACAAAAAAATATGAATAATAGAAAGTTTCAATGACTATTTTAACAGTCACAAAAAATTTCCTAAATTGATCAATCGTTTAATAATTCAAACGAAGAATTATGAAAATATATCAAAAAAGCAAAGAGCTAACTAAATTTTGAAAAAAATCGCAGTAATCATAATCAATCAATATTCGTGTTTGATTTATTAATCGAAATATATTTGTTTATGCTAAATTTTTTTCTCTCATTTATTTATTTGTTGTAAAAATTATTAGAGAATAATTGAATAATATCATTTCTATTTCTATGCTTCGATTAAAATTTTTTATTCTTTGTTTTTTAATTTAATTTAATGAAATTTAAATTTATTTCAATTTATTGTTCTAAAATTATGCGAACAAATTCATGATGATGAAAGAAAACTTTTAGATTTTAGATCAAATTTGGAAACCTAATACGGTATTTATTAATAGTAAATCAGCTAATATACACAAATCACCTTTTACCAATATTTTTCTTATGATTTATCCAAATGGTACTGTATGGGCTAATTACAGGTATTCAAAATTTCTTAATATTTATCAAATTTTTTTTTTTATTTTTGAAAAATAAAAATAAAACATTTTTCAAATGAATTTTTTTTTTCAATAATTGGGAAAGCATAAATTAATTACCAAAAAAAAAAAAAAAAATGTCGATGTAATGAAGTCACAAATATATATTTATCAAGTAATATTAGATTTTTTATTGTTAAAAAAAAAATGGATTTTTGATGGACAAAAATTTTTTTTTGTTAAAAGTTATTAATTTAAAAATTTTAGAATACAGGTAAAAGGTCCATGTGAAATGGATTTTACTTCATTTCCAATGGACGAACAAACATGTCAACTAACATTTGAAAGTTTCAATTACAATAATCAGGTACATTTATTTTCATAAAATTAATTATTTCAAGCAGAAATATTTTCAAAAATATATTTCAGGTAAAGCAAATTTTTCATTTTGCATGGAATTTTCAAAATTTGCTGCAATTATTTCCAATATTTTTCTCTTTTATTGTTTCAAATTTCAAAAAAAATTTTTTTCATTCATTAAAAACTTTGCAAAAAAAAAATCAAAAAAGTTTTGTTTTTAAAGATTTATCCATTTAAATCCAAACTTATGTAAATATTAATAAAAAGGATTAATGCATATTTTCATAAATAGTATTGTAATCTTATTTAAATAGACAATTATCGCCTCAATTCTCTTTCTCTATATTCATGTTGATCGAGTAAAATTGAAAGTTGAAATTTAATTAAATTTAAAATTAAAATTGATTAATCAATGTTTAACTATAAAACTAAGATATTTAAATTATTTTGGATAAAACATATACGAACCAAATGAAAAGCTTATCGATTAACCTAAAAAATATAAATTGATGCTCAAATGTTTAAAAGTTGAATTCTTGCGAAAAATCGTCGTAATTAAGATAAAAACAATTTAAATTTACTAATAATTTATTGGAAAGCGTGAAAACCTCGCAACTACATAGGTTAATGAAATATGTTGTGTGGAAATCTTATCAGTAATCAAAAAACCTGAATTATCAAAGCATTCATTCTTATCGGATTCATAATTCATTATTGTTTTTTTTTTTTTTTTTTTTTTTCAAGTTTTCATTAATACTTTATTCAGGAAGTTAATATGCAATGGATCAATACGAAAGAACCATTAATATTGTTGAAAGATCAAATAATCCTACCTGATTTTGTACTTAGTAGTTATAATACCTCTACCGAATTTGTGGTAGGTAATTTCAATTAAAATTTCAAATTGCTCGAATTCGAATTTCGTTATTAAATTATTCAGTTGACTTCAATTATTTGCAATCAGTGAAATTATTTTTGATTATAATATCAATTAATTATTATTATTAGAAAGACAACAACTTCTGAATATGTTAATTCAAATTTTCATATTTAATTGAAATACGAGTTAAGATCGATGAATTTTGAAAAACTTATCATTATTGAAAACTAATGGATAGCATTAAAACAATCGATATCATATATTTATTAATTTAAATAAACTTTAGATATTGCGGGAAAATATAGCATCATTAATTAAGCAATTCTAAAAATTTTGGATTTACATCCAGAATTTTTAATAAAAGTTAAATTTACAAAATTTACATCCAGTATTATGTCCAAAAAGCTATTTAAATATAATAAATAATCAATCAATTTCTAATTTATATTTAAAAAATTTATAAAAATTATCTAATATAATACGAAATTTTATATTACAGACATATCCAGCTGGTGTTTGGAATGAATTAACAATGAAATTTACATTTACTAGACGCTACGGATGGTATATATTTCAAGCATATGTTCCAACTTATCTTACCATTTTTATCAGGTAAAATATATAACTTATCAGTCTATCAAATTTCTTGCATCTATCTGATAAATAATTTATCAATTCATCAAATGCCAAAATTTTCAATGTACAGTTAACCAGACCAAGCAAGCAGATAATCCGTTAAAATAATCTATAATTTATCAGTTTATCGGGAAGATTTATGATTTATCGATTTAATAAGTTTATCAGGTGGGCATACATAATTTACAAATAAATGATATTGAAAAAAAAAAAAAAAAAAATCTATCCATTAAGCATGTGTAATTGTTGAAACCACAATTTCAACTGGTTTCTAATTTTTTGTCTGCGAATTTCAAAAACTTAAATTTAAATCTCTATTTTAATTAAAAATCCTGTAAAATGATTGCAATATTATTATTATTATTATTACTATTTATGCGTTATTCATGTATTTACATGTTTAGTTTAGGATAAATAAAGAGAACAGAGTTATAAAAATATGCAGATATTGTATCTAAAATATCGTCTTCTAAATTAGAAAAATTCTGAGATAGATTATTTGAGGATTATTATCGATCTAAACCTTATAATCGTTCAAAAAACTTTTAAGCATTTTCGCTTTTCCAAATGTCCTCTAACGATTATATGGATTGAAAGGAAAAAAAAAAAAAAAAAAAAAAAAAGAGAACGAATTTTTCATCCAATTAATTTAATTAATTCCTATTTCACTGATTCAACTAATTTTTTTAGTTGGATCAGTTTCTGTTTTAGTGTCAAAATGATCCCAGCACGTACATTGCTTGGTGTTAATTCACTTCTTGCTCTAACGTTTCATTTTGGCAATATTATGCGAAATTTGCCTCGTGTCAGTTACATTAAAGCACTCGGTTAATGGCTATTTAATTTCATAAATTTTTATTTGCTTTTTTTTTAGAAATATCCATTTTGAACAAAATAATTTCAAAAAAATTTGATTTTTTAATTTAAAAAAAAAAAAAAAGGAGAAACTAAAACTTATCAGAAGATACTAGTATAATTATTTTAGATGTTTGGATGCTATCGTGCCTTTCGTTCGTATTTTGTTCACTTCTTGAATTGGCTATCATCGGTTCAATTAATGCTCGAAGTGAAGTAAGCTTAATTTTAAAATTTCAAATTTTTCGAAATGTACGATTATGCATTCTTTGACTAGGGCTTTACAAAAATTGGAAAAATTCATATCACCAAGAATTCCGAGAAATCCCAAAGATAGCTTTAATACACCTTGGATATCTATCTTAAATTTGCATGTATTTGAGATGAATCCTTCACAGCAAGTATTATAAATGGCTTTGAAATAAATGAAACTTATTCATTCATCCCTTATTTCTGGTTTTTCCAATCTTTTGTTTGAAAAAAATCTTTTTGCGATAATTATTGCATTTAATGTTATCAATTTCAGGCAATTACTGGAAAACAACCTCTCAAAAAACGGGCATCCTCAGTATATGCTAGTCGGAAATATTCACCCATTTTATATCATAAAAAAATTAATGATAACATCGCTGCAAGACTTATCAGGTAAATGTGCTATGGTAATGCATATCCACTTATTTGTTTAAGCGTTTCAGGACAAAATCCCATTTTTCGAATATTTTTATTTTATTTATTTATTTACTTATTTTTTTTTTGTAACAAATTAAATATTTGAAATCATTAACAAATTATATTCTGGGATAAGTTTTATCAATTTTAGAACAAAATATCAATACCTATACAGATTTACAATTTAAAAATCATCAATAATAATTTTAAGATAGATTTTTTCCGCCAGATTTCGCATAGCGAATCCAATACTAATTCATTATAAAACATTCTCGTCATAATACCAAACCCTGGCATTTCAAATATCGTGGCGTATGCTTCCAGATACTGGGAAAAGTTTTTTCATATTTGTTCATAGTTATAAAATTCATGTAGTTTCTATTAAATAAAATAAAAACTACATGAATTTTTGCCAGGATGGTTGTAAATTTTTATCTTCTGCTCTCAGTATTAGTTTTAGCGCAAACCAACCAAATCTAAAAGAAGAAGCATTATTTCTGAATTCGAAAGATATTCCTGCTTCTAGAAATCGACCACGGAAAGCACGCTTATTGTTCCAGCAATACAAAAGTCCCTGGACAGCCGACCGCATAGATCATATTTCCATAATTTTATTTCCGACTTTATTTATTATTTTCAATGTAATTTATTGGAGTTATTATCTTACACGAAGTAGATAATACTACTTCAAAAGCAAATCTGATTTACTCCCATTAAAGACAGCTAAACTACACTAATTTTTCTTGCCTTTCCATTTCTCAAATTTAATTCGAAAAAATCCGAAAATTTGAGATCAGAAAATTAAACAGAGAGTCATTGTAATGCCAAAATTTATCAAAAGATATTTAATGATGGTTCATCCCTAAACCTGTATAAGACAATAAATATAAAGCCGCCACTTTCACTAATAACTACTGAAGCCAAAAAGATAGTTATCAGAAATATCTGTCATAATCAAAGAATAAATAAAAAAATTTGAATCAGCCTAATAATTGCTCATCTGAATATATATCCACTTTATAATTGCTGGTTTGTACTTACAATAAATAAAAATATCGTATGCTTACTGTTTTCAGACTAACAAGAATTAAGTCTGGAAAGGAAAACAAATATCCACAATTGATGATAACTTCATTTAATTTCAAACAAGACTGTTATTTGCCAATAAAACTTCGTCTTGTTCGAAATTAAAGTAAAAATAATTTAAGACATAACAACACAAGGTAAAGAGGTTTCTATATCTCTTGGAAAAAATTGAACTGACAACAAATTGAGAAGTATGCCAAGAACATGCAAATACCCGTGGAAATGATAAGAAAGTGGAATAATTCTCAAGCCGAAAATTTGAAACTTCCATACCATACATTAGTTAGCTTGATTTATAAGATTTACAAATAAAAAAATTTTGGAAAAACTTCATATTTGTGACCTAACAAATAAATATCATGCCCGTCTCGTAAACCTGGATATACTTGCATCATCAGCTACGGCAATCATATGCTGGCCACATGGGCTAAATGCAATCTGTCTTATGGTACACCCAACATCTCTAGGACGCAACACGTGATTACTGAAAAAAGAAAAAAAAGATTTGTTAAAATGAATGGCTTATAAAAAGCTTCAGAAAAAAAATCGCAAGCCTGAGGCATATTTCATTTATAAGAAAAACTTCCAAGTAAAATTATCAAGCTTTATCCAAACTGTCCATGATTTATTGTGCAAAAAAATCCAATAAAAACAACCTTTTTATGGAAGGTAATGAACCATTGTTAAGTTCCCATACGTGAATTTCACCTTTTTGATTACCACAGACAAGATACTGAAATTAACAGTAAAAAGTTTAAGATGGAAAAAGCTCCGTCTCACAAACCTTCCACTTCTTCACAAAAAACTTTTCCAGAAGATGGTATCTCTATTGAATATTCAATGTAGCTTCAAGTACAAAACAACAAAACACTCTAGCGCTCTGTGAATCGTTTCATATTAAAGTGTGAATATGCGAAATGAGTAGTATCCAATACTAACAATCATAAGTAAATTGGATGAAACTTGAAATAAAACGACAACAAAGAAAGAAGACAATAAATTACCTTCTCCAGTGGATCAATTTCAAATTTGATATACCACATATTAGTTTCCGGCAATTGCATTTGACGAAAATGAATAATGCATGTCTCAGTCTTTACTTTATTACCTTGTCCAGCGACTAAATCGTCAAAATCACCAAATTTCCATAACACTATTTCATTTTCGGTTGACTGGAATTATTTTTGGAATATCGTCTGATTTCAAAATATATATTTTAGAATGTCCAGTCATTGTTGCTCCTTACACCTCGTTAGTATTTATTCAATCTCCAAATATCAAAATAACGTATAGGAATAAACATAACCTCAAACGATGAATTACGATCGCCTATAAAATGATAATTTTACCTTAGAAAATATGAGTCGATGAAAAATACGAACACAATCAACGTAATTGGTATGTATATCACGGGTGCTACAACGAGGATAGTGTATTTCGGCTGGGAAATCAACCAACTGTAAAATGTTTTTGATAATAACAGAAAGTATTTTTAATTAGCTTAAAAACTGCAACCGATATGCCTTAGAATAAAAGCACATAGAAATGAATGAGCATTAATATTTTTTTTTTTTTGTTTAAGTTTTCAATGACAAATTTCAGGTTTAATTCCCAGCCAAATATTGATTAAAATCTATAAGTACATTAGGTTATTTAGTAAACCACTTGAAAAAAATAACCAACTAAAACTGTCAATATTTCTGTTTACGCCAAGCTCGCTTTTTTAAAATGAAATTACCAGTTTTTTTTCTGAATACTTTGAAGTTTTTTACTAGTAGCCATATCCATTAAAATCTCTGAATATATTGACAAAAAAATAATATGAGAAATTAGTTTACTCTGAGATCAGCTTTGGACTGCTCAACAAGCCGATCAACACCACTTCCCTTTCCTACATACCACAGCTTGACAGTATGATCCATGCTTGCCGATGCCAAATATTCACTCGCAGCATCAAAATCCTATAAAAAATTAAAGTAATTTGCTACATGCTATAAAGTGATGATGCATCTATTAATAAGTATTAAATTGAGAGACAGTGTATAACTCTTATGAAACAAACTATCTAACTGTTATAAAAGAAGCTATGGCGTTACATTTATTTAAAATGAAAACTACTGTTAAAAAACGAATTTGCAAAGCTCCAAGACAAAATATTTTGGAAAATTGTCCGTTTATAAACTTACTACTGATATAACTTGATCCAAATGGCCTTCAACTCCTCCTAGAATAGCTAAACAAGCACTGTTATGAATATTCCATATTCTAGCTGTGAAATCCTTGCTGGCCGAAGCAATAATCATGGAATCATTTGGAAAAACACGAACATCATTTACAGCATCACCATGTCCTATTAAACTCTAAAAACAATTTTACATCTTGCTTCGTAAACTTATGAAATATGTAGAAAATCCGAAAACAATGATTATAATTACAGAACAATAATTTATTCCTACACTACATGCTAAACTTAGTAGAAGTTATTGTTTCAAACGTGATAAAATAAACGAACATTAACAAGATCACCCGTAATAACATCTATTACTCGTATAATTCCTCGATTTCCACCAGCAATTACGACATGTACGTCATTCTCAGTATCATATGCCCAACACACCGAAAAAAACCATTCAGTTTTCTGAAAAAAAAGTCAAGTTTAAAACACGGAAATTCAAGCTTTTTGAATGAAATGCATGCAAAACAAAAATTTTATATCGAAAACTTATTGTTAAACATAAGAAATCAAAACGTTTTGCTTACCGCTGAATCGTGAAAACTTCTCAATAACTTTATACCATTTGCATCTTTCGTTATTGCATATATCGACACCTATATTTGGAACTGACTCAATTGGATGCTTTGACAGAAGGCTAATAGAAAATTTTCAATAGTACGCTTAATTTACTCGGTTCATACTAATTTTTTATCGAAAGTGGAAATCCTTACTACGGCATAAAATACGAAACGTGATAAGCTTTTTAATGCGTTCATTTCTACGCGTAAAGGATGGAGAAGATAATCAATCAAAAAGTTAACTAAGAAAAGAAAAGGAAAAATTTATTTTTTATATTATTTTATATTATTACATTAAAGAAAAAAAAAAACTTATTTGCTCGCTAGTTATTTTTTAATGTAAATTTAAAAGACAATTTTTTCGAGCTCCATAAGATAAATCATGATGGATTGATATCAATATGAATTGATAGAAGTAAAAATTAAACTCAAATAATACTGCTCACATATTAAATTGCAATGAATTACTAAATCATAAGTGAAATTTCGGAAGATTAATTCGAACTTTCACTGTTAAAAATTGCTTTTTTAGGAAAACAAAAAACCCTCACTCGATTTTCTCCAACAGTCGCAAAATGTGGATGAGCAATAAGATAAGGACTAAATGCAACACCATATATTGTCTTCTTATGCCCTTCCTGAAAAATCAGATACATTGCGATTTGCTTTCGATATCTTTTTCTTTAAATCATATTTTTTCTACAACGAAAATCACGAAGATCTCATATTTCAAGAAGAAAAAGTGATTTCAGGAAAATACGAAATTTCTTCTTTTCTTGAAATTCTGACAATTTTTGAACAGGTAATTTTTTATGGATGAATATTTGTGGATCAGAACTAAGAATGCGGCCTTTTTTCGAAGCTGATGAACGTTGAAATGCTTTATTTAATCCTCTGTTCAATTGGATATACAAGAAATAATTAGTATATTATTAAGGAAAAATAACTCTAACTCTAGAAAATAACAATGTATAAAGAGAAAAATAGCAATAAATTTATCTCGAAAATACGAAATTTAACTAACATATACAGTAGAGAGATGCTTGAAGGGTATCCTTGGAGGGCTTCGAAGAGAATTCGATGAATTCATCGATTTCTTACTTTTCTGGAATGATCAATGATCAACAATCAATGCTCTGTAAATGGCAATCACCAGAAATTAGCTATAAAAAAGGAATTATCATACAAGAATATTTCAGCTACTTGACTTAATGATTTGTCTTCAAAAGAGACAAAGAATTTTAATTTCAATCAAATTATTATATATTTAAAACACGAATAAATAAAACTAAATTTACCCGAGCAGTGGAATAGGATGAAGACTGACTTGCTTCACTGGTACCACTCGGACTGGATACCCTTCCAAGCGACATCTTAAATATATTCACATGTTTTTTTTTTTTCGGAAAATAAGGTCACATTTTAAATGTTTATTTAATGTAAAACATGAATTTCATCTTGCTTTTAGATATACACATGAATTTCATCTTGCTTTTAGATATACGTATAACAAAGATTCTAAAGAGAAATTTTAAAAACATAATATTAGAATAAAAGTTATTATCAGATTTTTTTTTTTTTTCCAAAGATGTCACTTCTGAAAAGTTTTCTATGAAGAAGTGAAAAGATTACGAGACTAAACGCTTGAGAATTTCCATTTTGAAATTTTTTTTTTTTTTTGCTATTAATTTAAATATCTTATCTGTGATAATCGAAACGGTTTTCAATACCTTACTAGATAAAGAAGTCAAAGAGATAATTCAGAATTTTTCCAATACCTTATACATATTATAATTTACGTGACTTTTCAGAGTAAACATGAATACATTTTGAGATAAAATTCGAACAAAGATCCACGACTATTGTATTCTGTGTAATATTCGAATAAAACAAAATGTGTTTCATATTTCAAATACTGTTTTAAAGTTTATAACCGAATGCAATATTTTAGGTGATGTTTCATCAAAATTGGAAATTTAAACGTATTTACGCTATAAATCATTAAAAACCTTTACAAGTAATCTAATAATATCCTCCCTCTCCCTGAAAATTAATAAAAAGTTTGGAAGGTTAAAATAACGCTTAAATATTAATCTTTACGTAAACAAAACCAATAAACAACAATTTACTCTCAATCTTTACTTCAAAATTTAATTGGATATTTTTCGGCTATTTCTCATCCCTCCGTTTCCATTTCTATTCATCTCCGCTTTTTCTCTTTCTCTTTCCCTTCGTCTTTCCTCTTAGTCCTATTTTTGTCAACTTTTCTACTATTCTCTTCAATTGTCGTTATTTCTTCTTGCTTCGATACCTCAGATTAGTTAATTAATATTTGATAATTAATAGCGGCAGTGATAAAAGTTGATAAAAGTAATACTAGTAATTAATATGACAATAATATTATTAAAGCTAATAATTAAGAAATAAGTAATCATCAATAATCTATTTTATTTTTCATACATTTTTTATTCTATCCAAATCAACGGACAGGACAATTAAACGACATTAAAAATTATCATTTATGAAAATAGAATTCAATTAAAATCAAATCTTCTCGTATCACTAAAGACTATTCATAGTATACAAACCTCTTTTTTATCTATCTTTGCATCTTTTTGAAAACTATTCCATTTCGAAATTGAATTTGATTGAATCCTAAAAAAAATATATATATATATTTCGTCTAATTTCTCGAAAGTATCATTTAAAATAAATTCGATTTTTCAAAATATTATCATTTAGCATAAATTTAAACCACATCTTTTTCAGCTTTTACTGCTGTAGATCTTGGAACAGGATAGATTTTATCTTTGTCATAAATCATGTTCTATTCAGGTGTAGGAGCTGATTTTTTCTATATTTTCACTTCATATTACTCGTTATGTTCTCAATTATTAGAGCAATCAACTTTATAATCACTTATCACTTATCAATTTCTCTTTTATGATTTTCATTTATTTTATATAGCACTTTAAGATTTTTACAATGTAATTAATGCTGTTGTAAAATGATTTCGTTTTTTTTTTTTTTTTTTTTTTTTTTTTTAGTTTTGATGAAATTTTGTTAAGAGAAAAGATGAATATAATGCTAAATATGTAATTTGCTTCATTACATTCAAAGATTTCTAAGCAATCATTAAAACTTATGAAGAAAGCCCTTTATCAATATATTAAAGAAACAAATTAAAAAAAAAAGGAACAATAGAAAGTAAATAAGAAAATAAACAAATTGTCTCGATTATTGAACAAATTATACAGATGAAGAAGAAAAAAAAAAAAGAGATTATGAATGGCTTGAAAAAAAAAAAACAATTGAAGTACAGAAAGATCTTTCACATATATTATAAAAATATCAACACGTAAACTTATTTTAAGTAGAATAAAAAATTAAAAAATTTCTATTGAAAAAAAGACCAAAAATGACTGAAATCAAAAAATTAAGTTCATATAATTTTAACAAAGCATATATTTCAAATTACATTTCAAAAACAACAGTATGACAAAACTTTTTTTTTCTGAAATCCATATTAAGTTTTTGTAAGCAAAAAGCATAAAATAAATGAAGCAAAAAATAAAAAACAAAAATTAGCAAGCAGAAAGAATAAAATAGATAAAAAATTTACTGCAATTAGTTCTAATATATTTCCGTTGCTATGAAGCAATTAATTATAGCCACAAAGCTTACTTAAAATAGTAGAAAAATACTTCATATTATTGAACATGATGTATTTGTTCTTTCCCAATTAATTTTTTACTTAATTTGTTGAAAAAAAGAAGAAAATCATCAATTATTTAAAGAGAATTATTTTCACATATTAACAGCAAATCTGGGCAAGTTTCTTAGCAAAAGCGCCAATTAAAATGCAAATGATGATCAAGAATAAAGCAACCCAAGCTATATAATAGCTATAGAAGAAGTTGATTTGATAAGCTGCTAATGCGCCTTCTCTGTTTTCATTTAATATATCTGAAAAATTTTATCAAATAATTTATAAATTTATTACAGAAATAAAGCATAATTTATTTTTGTTCCCTCTTCTTTCTCTTTCTAACAAAAAAATTCCATGAAAATCTGTCATGTTGCAGAAGAAGAAAAGGAATTGGAAAATGATAAATCTACATGAATAAAAATGTAAATTTCGTTATTACTTGTCACACAACGTTTCAAATTCTTCACCGATTGATTTGAAATTTCGAGACAACGTTGAATTCGAATAGGCGCGTGTTTCTATATAAATATACCTCCTTTTTTTATTCTGTACCGTCTAAGGATAAACATGTTTCCCGCCAAAACGCTTAGATTAACATATAAACAAAGTGAGGTCAACCAATCAGTAGATACTAATCAGCAAATAATCTATCTATATAAATCAAATGTAAATGTTCCTTGTGGCTTTTGATCTAACGTTTCAAGTTTTTCAAGTTTTCCGATTGATTTGAAATATTGAAATAACGTTATACTGGAATAGGCGAATAAGAGCGCATTTTTATATAGATATGCCTATTTTTTTTTTTTTTTTTTTTTTGCCTAACAGTTCAAAATAAGTGAGCGGACATATTTATTTATGCGATTGATTGGACCGGTCATGCTTCGCATGTTAGAAGCGTGGCCGGTCCAACTAACCCTATATGAAAATTCAAATCAAATTCAAAAAATCAAATTACTCACCGAAAGCGCTTTTATTATTGTCGGTATATATAAATAGCGCAATAGCTAATGTCAATGTCACAAGGAAAGCTAATAATGGTAAAAAGAAAATCCAAAATTCACGACGACAACAAGCGAAAAATGTTACCGATACCCACATTAATGAACCAATTTCTAGGGCTAATGCTATTATCATTATTACTGTGACATTTTTGTCACATTTTGGCTTATTCTGAAAAAAAAAAATTTTTTTTAATATACTTCCATAAATAACTTTTTTCATCATCTAATTCTAATTAATATTTATTGTAATAACATAAAATAAGTTAGTGTTTCACATAAAGCGTTTCAAAATAAAATCATTAATTATTGTGAAATTTTTTGCATATATATGGGATTTTTTGCATGAATATTTCAGATATTGAAATTTGCATAAACATTTCAGATACTGAAATCATAATACCAAGCCATATCTGTGCAACCAGAGATATGGCTTGGTATTATGATTTCAAAGTAAAATTTTGCATATGATAATTTCCGAATACAATTATATTCATTTCATTCTGTCTAACAAATTATTTTTTTTTTTTCAATTAAAAAAAGTAAATATATGAGCTTACATTGTGCCACACATGACAATAATCAATCTTGGCTTTATTCTCAGGTGTAGGTGAGGTACACCAAAGAAGTCCCATTGCTTCCGGCATTGAATATTTCTGTGCTTCGTTTTCATGACCTTTTACCACCGTAAATGATCTCCAACCTAATGAAATTTATATCATATAAAATTCTTTTAAAAAAGTGAAATACGCACTTAATTGCTTATCTATGTGATAGATTTTGAAATTATTAATATATAATTATATATAACTTAGTTATTTTTGGATTTTTTATTTTTTTAAATTAAAACTACGTAATATTTAAAAAAAAAAAAATCTATGATGCGATTGCAGTTTTAAATTTGAAATATAATTTAAATTCGATTGATATCTTATAGAATGTAAAGTTAATTTTTATTTAAATAAAAATGTAATAAAAATATATAAGAACAATTTTACTTTGTAGTATCATATAGCTTATTGCTAAATTTCATTTGACGGCCTGTTTAAATTTGACTTTTTCAATTTTTTTTCCTATTAATCTTGTATACCGCATTAAATAAATGATCATCGAAAGAAGAAAAAAAAAAAAGAAAAAAAAACAGCTTACCTTTCAAATAACTTAAGTACTTAATTATCATATTTTATACCTAAATTTATCATTTAACAGATATATTTAAGAATTTAAGAAATTAACGGAAAATTTGTTAATTATATGTTTACGGTAAAAGATACGAATATCAACTTTACGTGACTGAAATTGAAAATTTTACCAGGTGTAACAAATGCAGTGATGGTTACTATTAACGCGACAAACATTACTGAAGCAAACATAAATTGACCAATCATTGAAACGCACATTATTGTGATTTTCTTTCTTTTCTTTTAATTATTATCACAAAAATTCTGCAAGTAACTTTTTTAGAATTTTCAAAAATTTACGAAACAACAAATGGCTACATTTCTAAATATTTCAATAATTAAGGCTGTTAAAATAATGCTAAATTTTTTGATATTTTTTTTGAAAAAAGTTTCAAAAAAAAAAAAATTAGGAAAAAAGATGCAATCAAAACATGCATGAATGATTAAATGTATGTTCACTTTTTTTTTTTTTCATAAATAGCAATTTGTAAAATAATTATAAAAGTGTATTAATAACAGTTTAACAATATCTAAGATAAAGTATCATTAAAGAAAAGAAAAAATACGACTAAACATAATAGTGAAACAAAGATGTATATTCAAATGTCATTGATGGTTTAATTAACTGTCTCAGATCAACTGATAAATTTGATCTATAAGAAGAATTGGTGATCAAACTGAAAAGTGAAATTAGCAAAACTTGCCAGAATTTTTGCGTCAATAAATGAGCCTAAAAATAAGAAAAATAGTGATAGTCTAATCAATTGATTTAATCAATTAATATATCTCATCTATGGGAAGATTTAGTGATCAAATTGAAAAGTAAAAATTTTTTCCGTCAATAAATGAGCCTGAGAGTAAAAAAAAAAAAAGTAGTGATAGTTGATAGTGATGGTTTTTTAATCAATTGATCTTATCAACTAATAAATCTGATCTATAAGAAGACTTAATAGTCAAATTAAAAAATAAAGCTGGCAAAACTTGGCAAAATTTTCCGTCAATAAATAAGCCTGAAAGTAGAAAAAGCCAGTTAAGAATTGATAGTAGTAATGAAATGATGGGAAGAGCGAGTTGCAATCTAAAGATACACTGAAAGGAAAAAATTGATTTTTCGAAGCCCAATAAGAGAATGAATATGCAAGCTCATTCAATAATAATACTAAATGTGTACGAAGTAACAACAATTAAACAAAAATAGTAATTAATAGCAGCAATAGTAGTATATTCTTACTACTGATAAACTTTAATTGATAAGATGATAACGCTTGAGATTGAATCCTCGGATACAATTGAAAATGTAAAAGCGAAGATTCAAAGAATAAATAAAGAAGGCATATCGCCAAATCGGCATCGATTGATTTTTGTAGATAGGCAATTCGAAAGACCAACATACTGTGTCAGAATACAAAATTTCAAAAAAAATCTATGACTAAAAGATGAGTTGATAAAAATTTCGTGAAAATTTTTTTTAACAAATAACATAAAAATTGGTATTTTATATGGTAAACGAGCAATTTTTGCAATTTTTTCAAATATTTGAATAATATGCAAATGTTAGGCATTTAGCTAAACGAATAAGCGCAAATTTTACTGAGCAAACAAATAAGTGTAAATATGATAAAGAAGGAAAAATACTCGTTCAAAAATTACAATCTTTTGAGCAGAAAAAAAAAAAAAAAAAAAAGAATTACGTTTTATTTCAGATTGAAATAAAACGTAATTTTTTTTACATACAATTAAAATAATTTTGTTTCGTTTTTCCATTCGTAAATACTAGATCGAAATTAATATAAGAGAGCGTGGGATTTTCTTCACTTTTTTTTTTGAATTTGATGAAATAAAAAAAAAAAATTTCTTTATGTAAAATATTCAATTCATTGAAATATATATATGCGTAAAATAAATACAATTTAATTTCAATTCAGCAAGAACCTTAAAAAGTAATAATCCATGTCAAAATAATAAATACTAATTTCGAAGTAAAAAAGCATACAACACCGTTCATCAATAGAAAATATCACATTTCATTATTATTTCTTAAATTTTAAAAATCACAAATAATGAACGAATTTTTTCATTCGTTTAAATCACAATAATAGATCCATTAAGGAACAAGTTCATTAAGACTCACGAAATTCATTAAGAAGCAGTTTTTTGAGGAGAAACGCATTTTATTAATTATCAAAATTTGAGATTAAAATTTTTTGTCTATACCAAAAATTCTCTATTCAATAATAGGAAAAAAAAAAGTTAAAAATTCCTTTTTTGCTTTTTGCATGATTATTTTGAATGAAATAAAACATTCAAATGATGAAGAAAAAGTCAAAAAATATATATTTGAATGAAATATAACATTTTTAAAATAATTATAAAAATCCTGCAAATATAACGGTGAAGGCATTTAAATAACATTTTCTTAAAATGATAATGATACGAGAAAAAAAAAAAGATTCAGATTGAATAAAAAAAAATTCAATACATAATAATTCATGCATTACTCATAATTCAAAAAAAAAAAAAAAAAGATATGTGGAAATATCTCAAAGTGCCTAGAAATCTATGTGATTATGAATTGAGGATTGAATGGAACGCTTATTAATTAAACTTGAAAAAAAAAAAACAAATTGTCAATAATTTCATGAATTCTAGTTTCCTTTGAATGCAAATAAATCTAAAATAGCCTGATTGGAACTATATTTGTAGCCTAATTCTGAACATATTTATCGTCTAGTTTACAACAAATTCAAGCAATATCTAACTGTAATATTCTAGGCACTTTTTTAACAACAACATTTCACGCAACATATATTTAAACAGGCAATGAAAAAACTTATAATTGCTAAAATCAATGCAGCAAATGTCCAATAGAATCTGCTTTCAATTTCATCGTAAATTTTTAGTTCAAAATTTTCTGTCAAATTACGAATGCTATCTGAAAATAAATATGTTCAATTAATCATTAAAAATTAACAGAGCATTAGGCATTAATGTAAAAATTTGAATCTTAACATGAAATTCAAATAGCTATTTTAATCTCAACTAAGATTTATTTTACAAAATGATTAATAAAGAATGACAAATTTCATGCATTATCCTATTGTGAATGTTTTTTCTTTTTTCTTTTTTTTTTTTTAAATAATCAATAAGTGATATTATTTCTAATTAGCTTACAGAAAGATTCTATGACGCTTATACATTTTATTTTAGCATTTGCTCAATTTATTTTTCGTTTTCGCTTGCTAAAATATTCCGCAAAAAATAAAAATTTAGCATTTTGCCCGCGAAAACTTTTAAATTGGTAGAGAATGTAAAAATGGATAAATTTTCGTGATAGTTTACAAATAGACATGATGCATGCTATAGAATTAAATCGGGTAATTTAAGTATTCAAATTTGGAAGAATTCAAAAATATTACCAAAAATATTTTTAAAAATTGACTAGATTAAAATTTACTATCATGTATTGTAATACTTGACATGCATATTGCATAAATTTAACTAAACATATATGTTAAATACATTTTTGACCAAATTCTATACCAGACGTAAATTCCATGCATATCAATTAAAGATTGAATAGATTAGAATAGGAGATGGATAAGAGATATTATCTTGAATAATTTAACAATTCCTATTTCTTATTTCAAATTCGGAATTCAATTCCTCATGCAATGAGATGACAGATTTTCGTTTTGAAGCATCTTAAGGCTGTACAAATGATATATTAAACTGTAATGTTGCATATCTTTTTAGATATTTGATATAAAAAATACTGTTGCAAATATTAAGCTAATTAGAATTTAAAGTAATTATCAAATAGTCATCTTAGTTTTGCTTTTTTTTTTTTTTTTTTTAAATCTGAATATTGGAAAAATTGATCCTTTTTGAATAATAAGGACTAAAAAAAATATTATATAATAATGAATAAGTGCCATTATTAATAGCATAATAACGGATAAATATGATAATTAACAACATAATAATGTATAAGAATGATAATTCATAGACATGAAATGTTAATTATCATATTTATCAATCATTATCAGATATGATATTCGATTAAATAATGGCAAGACAATACATAAATATGATAATGGACAAGCATATGACAGTTAATAGCCTCATAAAAAATGCTAATTATCATACTTATGCATTATTATTGAGACAATAAAATTAATTGCATGGTAATGAATAACTAATATGATTAATCATGTGATGAGAAATCATTTTGACAATAATAAATGAGAATGGATGAACCTATGAAGGTAATATACTTAAAATAGCTAGGCGTCATATGATGACAACTCTCTCTAAAATGCAGAATTTTAATATTTTATAACAAATATTTGACTAAATCTTACTAAAAAGTATTTCGAAAATATGCTATATTGATAAAAATTAGTAAATTTTTGAAACGAACAAACTTATGGGCTTCATTCAACTGTTACAAATGTTCCATTAATGTTTGAAATTTAATTCAAAATTTTGTAAATAAAAAAAGTATATATTAAAAACATACCTATGATTTTTTGATTATTCACTACAAAAATGGTAATTGCTACGGCAAGAAATAAAGCAATAATTAATGAAAGTATTGCTGATAATTGTAGACACATTTTTCGGCAACATCCACAACATGTAATTATTGTCCAGCAAATAGTTACCACTTCGACAACCACAGCTGAGAACATGAATACTATTGCTATCTTTTCCCAATCTTCTAATTCCTGAAAAAAAATTTTTAAAATGAAGAGTGATAATTACATTCCAGAAATATTTTATTTTTCGCTTATCTTTTTTTTTTTTTTTTTGAATTTTTTTTTATTAGAAATGAAATTGTAAAAATGATAATGCTATTTAACTATTAATTATAAAAGTATCAAAATGTATAATTTTTACGAAATTGAAGTGATTATTCGAAACTATAAATTGTATTATATTTTCAGTTATAAATATAAAATTTAAAACTCTCAATTAGTAGCATAAATTATCAAATTTTTGTCGCATTAGAATATTAATGATTTCGCTATGAAATATACTAAACATCAAAAATATTGTTATTTATGGGAAGATATCATTTCGAATGTATGTATTGATTTTGATTCTAAGCATAATTTTTTACTAATTTCATTGTTGCAATCAATAACCTTTATCGAAAAGGTCAAACCAATCAATCTAATATTCGAAATCGAGGTATTCAAGAAAGCATTAACTACGATCCAATTCAAGGGTCTCATAATTAATTATTAATTTTTCCCGTTTTTCTAAATTGATTTAAAATCACTTACATGAAACCAATTTTTGCAATAATTGATAGAATCAGTTTCATTAACAGTGATATTATTAATTGATGGCAAACGGCATAATGTTTCTAATATATTAAATCCTTCAGGAATTGTGAAATGTTTCAAATCTTCAGTTATATTTTGTGCTACTTTTTCCAATTCTTCTAGATCTGAAAATTATGCTTGAAATAATTTTGAGATGTCGATCATGTAGAAATAATTTTATCAAACAACTTTTTTCTGCAAGAATGTTTTGAAATGATGCAATTCCTTTTGAGTCAATTAACGACGCTATCTTTTTTGCAAAATTTTTAAAATGGAATTTTTGCTTTTTCTTTACCCTTTATGATGCTGAAAGAAATTAATTTGATGAATCATGGAAAATTAAAAACGAAAAAAGATGTTTTAAGTATACTTAGATCGCTTCTAATTTTTCTTTTTCTTTTTTCAAGATATAATCTCTACTTTAATTAAGCTTATTTTAGATTTGAGCTAACTTAAGAAGAAAATAACGATTGAAAAAGTCTTGTAGAAAAAAATGGTTAAGTTTTAAAATTTTACTAAAAAACTTTAAAAATTCTCGATATTTTGCTCAAATCAAAATAAAATTTTTCATATTGATTTTATTCTGAAATTTTGAAAATAAATGCCACAATTTAAAACTTTTAAAAACAGACTAATTAAATTTGCATTAAAAAAAGGAACACTAACTGGGTGAAAACATTGACATAACGGTCAAACCAAGTACAACGACCATTAAAATACCAAACAAAAATTGTCCAAAAAATGAAAGGCACATTGTTATATTTATATTCTTCGAAGTATTCCTTGAAACTGGTTGAATAATGCAGCTGCTGGATTGTTAGAATTAATGAAAATTTAGAAACCGAATTAATTTAAGTAAAAAATATTACTAAACCAAATGAGTTGAAGAGCTAAAATTCACCTGAAAAAAACAATTAAATTGAAAATTACAAATAATTAACATAAAAGTTTTTATTTCTCGGCAAATCTTATAATTATTTTTACATAAAATTGCATCAAATTAGTTTAAGTGGTAAATTTTTAGTAGAAAAATGAAAACAATCAAACTGGAACAAAGAAGTGAAAATGTCAACGGATGGTAAAATTTTTCGTAATATGATTTAAAAATAATATGCATAATGAGAATGATTGTAAAATTGATTTATCTTTATTAATTACTAACTCTATCCGATTACGCACCATGTGGTCGTCTAGCTGATCTATATGAACAAAAATGGCATAGATGTTACAGGTTAAAAAAGTAGGTATTTCTACATAAAAATACGCACCTATTCGAATGCTGTGTTTCAAAATTGACTTCACTTTGTTTATTCGTTAATCGGAGCGTTTTGGCGGGAAACATGTTTATCCTTATATAGGGGTAAAAGAACTGTAGATATCTGTATAGAAACACGCGCCTGTTCGAATGCAACGCTGTGTCAAAATTTAAATCCATCGGTGAAGAACTTACAACGTTGTATCATTAATGGATATTTTAAGGGTAACAAAATTAGCAAAATTAGTAAGAATGAATACTTTTATTATTTTAAGCGAAATAATATAATTGCTTATTTTTTTATGATAAAATATTTCTAATTAATTTAATTTGTTTCAAAAAGGTTGATTCAACTCAATTTTCCATTCGAAGTCTGTGATAAATTTTTCAAATACTGAATGTACTTTAAAAAAAAAGAAAAAAAGCAATCAAAATATTTTTAAAAATTGAATAAAGTATTGATGATTGCTTTATTCTTTACTATCATAAAACATTTTTAGATTTTTATAATAACAGAAAAAAAAGCTTATTTCTAATTATTTGAAATATATTTGAATATATTCGATATTTTTACAAATTACTGTTGAACAAAAGTTTGCTTTAATTTAAATTTTTAAATATCTTAATTTTTTATAATTATAATTAATGATACATATCACACTTAAGTCACAAAATTCAGGAAAAGATGACAATCAGGAAAAAAAAAAAGCATCAATGATAAGAAAAAAGAAGAGTACGATAAAAATAATTCTTGTAAATTCAAAAAGAAGAAGAGAGAAAGAGGAAGAAAAACTGCGTAATAATCTTTGTTCATTGAATTATCATCCGGTTAAGCTGAGCAAACATTTTCCATCTTTATTAGGATTATTTTTCCAAAATCAACGAAAAGTAATAAAAGCCGAATGATTCATTGTTTGCTGTTATTAATTTCAAATTTTCAAAACTTAAAATTTAACAGATGAATGATTTACTAGTGTTGATGAAGTTGATAGAAAGAAAATAAATGAAAAAATTGCTGAAAAAAAGTCAGTAATACAATTGAATAAATTTGTCAGAAATAAGTTACAAACTTGATGGAAATTCTCGATGATAGCTCAAAAAAGTTTTAGTTGAATGAAGCAATCATTTTTCTATAGTTTCACTAGATATTATTTCCCTGTTTACAATTTGTAAAAGCTTTTTTAAAAATATTTCCATGATTAAAATTCACAGTGATTCTTCCTGCAATGAGTCATCAAAAACGTCGTTTTTTAATAGAAATATGTGAGCGTTTAAAACTTACTTTGACAAATTCAAAATATGTATTTTATAAAAATAATGCTTTCGATCAATGATTCAAGAGAAAGACAAATTGACAACAGAAATAAAGTGTTACGCGAAATGTTGCACAACATTTTCATTCCATCTTTTCTATATGACCATAAATTTAGATCATCATTTCTCAATCGATGGAATTCAAAAATTTCCCAACAGTCGACGTCTCATTCATATTTCTACCTATTTTGAATAATTTTTCCTCGAAAATTTTCAAGATTTCCAATTAATTAGAGGATTTTAAATTTTTAGATTTTATCCTTATTAGAAGGCGGAATGTTTCGGAGATCACCTACGATCTATTAAAAAAGAAAAGAAAAAAACTTCAGATGTCATTTACGACAAAAAATTCTAATTTTTAACAAAAGTAAATTTTAACTCTAAAAATGTAACTGAAAAAACGTGCTAGAAAAAATTACGAATAGTTCATTCGATAAGCCACGGATCAGAAAAAGAACGTTTATGTAAACAATCCAAATTTTCCATTTTTTCTTTCTTTTTCTTTTTTTTTTTTTTTTTTTTTTGCATACCACTATATATAGCCGTAAAATGTACTATGTCGTTATTTCATTTTGAATGGAATAGATTTTATTATCGAAATCATCTGTGAAGAATGAAATATAGAAGCCATCTGGCTACTAAAAATTTTTGATATTTACAATTCACCACATAATTCCAAAAATATTTCGGTTTTCTTTAATTTCCGATTATAAATGTTAAAGTATTAAATTGTTAAGTTTCAAAAATGTAATTATTTTCTTAACGATATTTGAGCAATCATTAGATAAGCTTCTATCCATTACCTATACAAAAATATTGTAACCCTAAGATTATTTATGAATCTCGAGAATGTATTCTGATGAGTTTCGACAGTACCCGATAATCTCCAGATTAAATTTCATTGGAGATTAAATAATTAGAATCTCTTAATTTTTATGCTAAAAAAAGAAATAATTCATATTACTCATTAGCGTACATATTATCTCAGTTACCATAGCAACTGCATAAAATTCAATAAGTTTGATTCAAATGGGAAAAAAAAAAGGCACTTCATAAAGGAAGTATCCCTCAATTAGTTGAGCATCAGAAATCAATTCATGTAAGTTCTCTGTGAAATTTTGAGTTCAACCTATTTCAGACAAACTTAGCCAACTTCATTCATTTCATTTTAATTAAAATTAATGTTGAAATAGTATTGCAAACAAATATGTCAAATAATTTAATAATTTTCTACGGATGGCTAAATAGAAGAGAAAATACTAAACATAAGCATTCGTTATATGACTTATATTTCCTTTAAAAAAAAAAAAAAAAGAAAAAAAAACATTGAAATATTATTTGCAAAATCAAACAATAATTATTCTTACAAGAAGAAAAATATTAATTGATCCATGCAGCATTATTTCTTCCTTTTTAATTAATTATAAAATCCTAACTTTCTTGGAATGATACTCTTCAGGGATCATTATTATTATTTTAACTTCACATCATTCTAATACTAGATTTGATATTTGATCGCTACCAACTTTTAAAATAAAAATCGTAAAAGAATCTTGATCAACCCAGTGATGACTTAATACACTTACGAAACTGGTCAAATGTTCATACATCCTATGTTCATACAAAATAAATTAATTGTTTATTTGTAGTAACAGATTTTTATGAGGAATGTAAAAGGTAGAAAAAGGAACGGTCTTCAGCAATAGAAATATTGAAATAATAAATTATAATATGAAGTAACTTTATCAAAAATATCATCGTTACGCAAGAATTATGGCTAAGAAGTTTTTCTTATTATCAATAAAATGATATAATACTGAGTAAAATAAGTACAAAATTGTGAATAGTTCATATCAAATAAGTAACTGTAATATGTTAGATATCTTTTTGATATATTATTATATTTCATTTACATAGAAACAAATATGAATTGCCCAAAAATGATTAAATTTGACAAAAATTTTAAAAAATGATGAAATTAAAAGTACAGCAAATAAAGGGTGTGTGCATTTCTCAATCTAAAATGAATAATCTTTCTTCAACTAAATTTGCCCAATCATTTTTGTCATTCAAATGAACAATTCAACTTTGACATTATTTATTCATTAATAATGTTTTATATTCATTTTTATAACACTAATACCATATTGTAAAATGACAATAGAAATGAAAAGTTTTATTATTGAAATGTCATAATCAATTAATCCTATATGCATTTGAAATGCCACGTCAATTAATCAATTTCATAATAATGTGAAATATCATAAAATAACTGATTTATATAAGATTGACAATTTTTCGTTTATAATATAAAAATAGATAGTGTTGATAACGGGTGAATAAATATTGCGAATGTTATGATAAGTGATAAATTAATTCGAAAGATTAATGTAAGGAAGAAAGAAAACTTTCTGTCATTTTATTTCTATTTTTTTATGCTATAAATTCATTATGTATATATACATATATAATTTATTAAAATTTGTCATAAAAAAATATAAAATATGCAAAAATATTTTAAAATATTTATAAGATACTATAGAATAGAAAGGAAGTTTTCTATCCAAAAATATTATCTTTACGAATGTTTTTTTATATTACTTTGATATATGCTTATTATTAATAAATAAATGGAATTGAATAAATGAACGAATTAATGAATGGGCAAATAAACAAATAAAGCAATAAATATATATATTTGTCTATAAATAAATGATTGATCAAATAAATAAATAAACAATTCATAAATGGATGTACAAACGAGTAAATAAATAAACAAGTAATAAATAAATAAATAAACAAATAAACAAATATATAAAGAAATAGATAAATGAATAAATAAGTAAATAATTAAACAAATAATGGATAAACGCGTATCCCAAATTTTGTTACCGTACAAATGAATTTGATTAGATTATCATAAGAAACTTTGTTATCAATGATAGATAGCATTATGATTTATGCATGAGAAATTAATATCTGGAGTAAAAATATGTTAAATGATTCATTTCTTTTATCTAACAGCGATTAAGATATATATGATTAGCGAAAATCGTTAAATTATAAATTAACAAAATTATATAATTGTTAAATAAAATAAATATTGATTAACGACGTTTACTTTCCAATGTGATAATTATATCTAAGAGTAAAAATCGCAATATTTACCATGTATTCCTTATATTTCAGGAATTATTTAATTAAGCAAAGTTTTCTAATAATACTTATGAAATATCTGCATAATTTTTGTGTACATTTTATTTCACGCAACATTATGCATAACAACATTTCAAGAATATATATATATATGAATTCTGAAAGTATTATTAAAAATTAGTTATATAAGTAAAAATTAAAAAAAAAAAAAATTCGATAAAACGAATAAACGAATTTAGTCTGTTGTTGGGTAAAGTAATAGTTCACTTGAATTTATTACTCATTGTGTATTGAAAAAACTAGTTCGACGAAGTAAACGATCATTGATTTCTCTTCTTATGTGAAATTTTCAGCAAAATTTGTGATCGATAAATGCACATAAAAGAAAATAAGAAGTTCTAAATCGTGTCAGTGATTATTTATTAATTATTAGTCGTCATTATCATTAAATATTTAGACAAAAATTTTACCTTTTCATCATTCATTTCATTTTAATTCATTTCGTGAAATATTGTTAATGAAGCAAAATATACAAGAATTTATTTACTTCCCTATCTCTTCCCTCTCATCTCATTAATATTTTCTTTTTTTTATTGATTGCATTTTTTTTCTTTTTTTTTTTTGTTGGAAAAAATAATTTCTTGTTAAAGAACAATTATGTAGTGAATTGAATGAATCTATATGATAATATTTTCGATTATAAATTATATATTAAATTATTGTAATTATCACTATAATTTTAGATACAGTTCAATCATACTCAACCAGGCAAATGAAGTTCTAGAGATAGTTGATCAAAGATCATTAAATAATATTTCTATATCAAAACAAAATATTGAGGAAAAAAAGATTAGCGGTAAAAATAACATTTTCATCGAGCAAAGCATTGAGAATTTTTAAAAAATACCTGAATTATTTCTAAATATTGATTTTTTTTTTTTAAACTCTTGACATCTTTCCCAATGTATAATATTTCACAAATATATATTAGCATATTTTTACGTTTTATATCACGTAGATATCAAATTTATTCTAAATTAGCAAATTTATTCCAACAATTAAATTTAAATTTTATAAAATTTGTTTCTTTGAGAAAAAAATTATAATTATAAAATTTAATATAGAATTAAGTATATAATAATCTGCATACATATATGAATGATACAAATTATCGCAATATTTATTATATTTTTTGATTAATGGATTTTATATTTTTGGAGTATACTAAGAAATAAAAAAAAAAAGGCGTGATTCTGACAATATAACTTTATAGATCTTATTTTTCAAACTTATTAATATGTAAAACCAGGATGTTAAGCAATAAAAAGTATTTGTTAACTTTTGATTCTTTTTCTCCCCTTTTTTTAATTTCCTTTTTTATGTCCTTTTTATCTAATTTAAACAAATAAAACGATAAATTTATCAAAGGCATGTTTGTACGATAAAATTTATGAATTAAAAGAAAAAAAAATACTAGTCACGCATGAGTACGAATATTTTATCAAATTTATTGAATTTAAAGTACTTTTTTACATTTATTATAAAAAATAAATTTTAGAATTTCAAATTATAAAGCAAAATTTAATTGGAATTTTAAAGTAAAAAATTTGAATGCATGATATTCTAGAAAGTTAAAAGTAAAAATTACTGTGAAACAGTTATTGAATAAATGTATGAACGAAACAAAAAATGAGAAGAAAAAATTTTACTATCAAAAAAAAAAAAAATGAAAAAAGATAGATCAAGAAATTAAATATAAATATTTCTTGTAATACGAGCAAAAACATTTCAAATTCATATAAAACATAGTGCAAAACAAATAAATTAGATTATTCGCTTCCGTAAAATCTTTATTGGAACTTGAAAAATTAAACAAATAATCATTAATCATTTCATATGCTCAAATATTTTCACTCATTGCTCTCTAAAATTATTCATTTGCACATCGCTAATTATTCACTTTTTTTTTTTTAATCTCTTATAGCATTATTTCTCATAATTATCAATCTTTGTCGTCTATCGTTCTAAAACATTCTTTTCATTTCTTTCCTTTTGATATCTATTGATAATTATATATTTTGTTTGTCTTTTTATATTTGATAGCAATTTATTGCAAATATCAAAAAAAAAAATTCTATCACCTCCTGCTTCCATTCAAATCATCGCATTAATTCTTAATTCTATCCAAAAAGGTTGAGGTTCAAGTTGCTAAATGATTGAAAAAAGATTGGTGTAAAAATTGGAGGAATGAATGTCACCGGATATAAATCTTTTGTATTTTCTGAAATAGTTTCATTTTTTTTCACGTTTTTTTTTCCTGCTTTTTCTATATACGTTTATGTTTATTTTCTATATCGAATACTGATTAAAAAATTCTTTTAAAAATTCAAGAAGTGAATGAATTCATTTCTAAGTGAATGTCTTTTTTTTTAATGTTCCATCCTTATATTATATAAATTCAATTCAATTTGACAGCGATTTTATTAATTTCATGAAAGATTGCTTCATTATTTATATATTCATTTATTTATATAAGCATTTCTTTTTTTTTTTTTAGTTTTTCATATATTACAGAAAGATGCAACGTATTACTAATCGATCTGGCACTATATCACTGATAGCTGCATCATTCTTTGCTGGTTACTGGACTGATAAATATATAGTGAAACGAGCTAATGCTGCAACTGCTCAGGTATATTTATATTTTTGCAATTCTTAATTGTAATCTTAAGATAATTGAGTATGTAAAATTTCGATCAAATGTATGTTCTGAATCTTTTTTAATGTTTTTAATTCAACCTTTTATCCCGAAAAATTTACTTCAATTTTTTATTTTGTAGAATATTGTAAATGTTGAAAATTGGCAATAGAAAGCATAATATTATGTGGTGATGAATTAGTAAAGGGCTATTATTTTTATTTTCAATCTATTATTTTTTTTTCATTTTACTTGATTTATTAGGATTATTTTCAAATGTTAATTAGATTAATCTTATCATTGATTTCCTACTTTTTTTTTTTATTTGTTGTTTTTTAGCATTGGAATATGCTTTTTAGCTACCGGCAACTGCAGTACAGCCATCTCACATTTTGACCGGTTCTTCATCAATCTTGGATATTGATCATAGGAAAGAACAACCATCTCGTGCATCCCAAATAATGCGTTATGGTTATCCCGGTTTTGATAATTTACGCACTTTTGAAGATTATGTTTTATCATACGATCGCCGAAATAGGTTATTAAATTTCATGTATAAAGTATCGCCGCATTTTCAAACTACTTTAACAGAATCTTAATTTTGAATAAAAAGTTAAGTATCAGTGAATTCCTTGACATAGGAAATAAGTTGAAATTAGCTGCTGTTTTATGGGAAATACCAAATATTAAGATTCTTAGCCTCATTTCAAATTTTGATATGTTATTGTTTATGTTATTGCTCAAATTTATAAATTTTTATTTTTGTTACTTTCTTATTCATATCTATTTGACTATCGATGAATGCTAAATAATTGATTTATTGAACTATATTTTGATTTTAGTTTTTTTCCTTTTCTTTTTTGTAGAATAGCTCACTGGGTTGTTGAACATCTAAGTTCAGATAGGCTAGTCTACAATTCATCTGTTGACCGTTCGAAGTGTCAGTTTCACGAGGATCCATCAATTCATCCTTACTTCAGATCAACGAACAATGACTATAAGGTATATTTTTTACATTTTAAGCGAATTTCTTTTTCAACTATTTTACTTGCTTATTGTTTTATGAAAACTCAGAGATAACAACCTGTCTAATTTGTGTAAGGTTACTGTGTCTCCAGTTTTATGGGAACGAAGGTGTTACTTTATCAGTGTTGTTATATACGTTGTCGCGAATTTTATAAATTCTGGTAATTGCAGGGTAGCGGTTATGATCGTGGTCACTTAGCTGCAGCTGGAAATCATCGACAATCACAAAATGCTATTGATCAGACTTTCTTGCTTAGCAACATGGCACCTCAGGTTGGGAAAGGATTTAATAGGGACAAATGGAATCAATTGGAAAAACACATCAGGTAATGATATGCGATCATTGTTTCATATTTATTTGATATTTTCATTTATCTCGATAAGATAGAAAGAATTCCAAAATCATTTAAATCCATTTCTCATATTAGAATATCTTTAGATCTAGTGAACTAAATCAATTATTAACTAATCGGCATGATATTATATTATCCTATTTCTTAACACTCTTTCGTATTCATTATATTGTGATGTTTTTTTTAGCACAGTCGAAAATTTTATTATCTCCGTAAAAGAGACAATTTTCAAGGATTCAAATTTTAGGAAGCTTGCTGGAAAACACAAAAATGTGTATGTTTGTTCCGGACCATTATTTTTGCCGAAGTTGGAGAATGATGGTTCGCTATATATCAAGTACAAAGTTATTGGTCGAAATAACATTGCCGTACCGACACACTTTTTTAAGGTAATGTAGTTCCAAGCTCTAATTTTGTTAAAAGTCTTTATCTAATAGTATTATGATTGAGTTGGCATACTTCAGGTAGCACTCGTGGAACTTATGGATGGAAAACTCGAATTAGAAGCATATATTTTACCAAATACAGTAAGTTACGCGTAATAAGTTATCTAATTTATCGATTTTTGTTGATTTAATTCAAAATATATAATAATTACATATGTGTCTGTAAACGGATATTTATTAAGCTTATAAACTCATTTAAAATCATTCAAATTGCTTAATGTTTGAGAAAATTTAATAATTTAGGAGATACCCGATGATGCACCTTTGACTGCATTCATGGTACCATTGGACAGTATTGAGCGCGCTGCTGGACTTCTAATTTTTGATAAATTGCCGAAAAATGCTTTAAAAAAGATTAATGGGAGACCAAACAGTATCATAGGGTGAAAATTATTATTAATCATAACGTATAGTCGTGTTTGTAATTAAATGATGATGACTTAGTAATGATTTAATACTTGTTGATTTTCTAGAATGCTGGAAATTTATCTTTTGACAAATGTAGGATTATTTATTGTTGTATAAATAGATCAAATTTAATAATTTTCCAACATTCCTTGTTTTATTCATTTATTTCTCCATGTTCTGAACAATTTTTTCGTTTGGAAATTCTAAAAGCTTCCAGCTAATTAGATACTTTAAGATTCTTATAGTTTTTAATTTCATTCTATGAATACATAAGTTATCAAATCTTTTCAATCTATACTAAAAGCAAATTTCAAATTATGGAAATACAAGCAAGGAAACACCGTATAAAAAATCACTAATAATGCAATAAGTCATGGATCAGAAGAAAAAATGTTTGTGCAACCTAATTGTTCCGTTTTTATAAAATTTCCGCCACTCGGAGCGTGGTAGGGTACAGCCAGTATTAAAATAAAATAAAAATTAGGTTTGATTTTTATGCAATTAAATTGAAGCAAATATTAATCAAAACAAGGAATGTTTATAAAATATTGTTGAACGGTAATTTAACTTAGTTTCAAAATTCATTGAATTCACATCACTAATATTTGAAGGAAAAAATTGATCAGAATTGAAGAAAAATAGATTAATCAGAAGGAAAAAACTGGTCGGAATTGAAGAAAAATAGATTGATCAGAATTTAAGATCTGTTTAGCTGTTGTTTGCAATGAAATTTCGAAAAACACAATTCTTTTTCTAGTTTAAATACAAATCGAGAAATTCTTTTAAATTTTTTGAAAACTTTTGAAAACTTTAAAAAAAAAATATCATATTAAATAATATTGGACAAAATTGATGAAAATAAAATGAATTAAAAATTGTTATATTCGAAAATACAAACGATTGCATAAATCAATTTTTCTTCATCATATAATTTTTTTTTTATTATCGGAATTTCATTCGGATTTCTTGGTTAGACTTTGTTTTAAATTACTAATATTAAAATCGTTACAACTAGATTTGATTTTGTGATAATATGCTTGCGATTCAAATATCTAAATTGAAAGTTTCATCAAACTGGATCTTCTTATAATTTTTTTGGCAACTAGGCGATACAAAAGTAAATTACATGCAATAAAAAAAATAAAAAAGATGTTGAAAAATTGCGAATAAAAATTGCAAAAAAAAAATGGAAGGGGTCATTGTAAATATTAAATTATTGTAAAACGGCTGAAAATTAGCAAATCAAATCTATGAAAATGTAATAATATTTATACAATCTTTTGTAACCACTTTATTATTCATTTTAAATTAAAATATCCCATCATTTTTAAAAAAAGGGAGGGAAAAATTTGTTGATTATTTATTCAAAATATCCTTTTATCATTTCACACATACGTATATATATCTATATATACATAAAATATTACAATTTATTCCTAATTATTAAAATATTTCGGCAGATTTTTCCAAATGAATAATTGCAAATAAATAATCAACTAAAATAGAATAATAATGTTATAAACAAATTCATTTCAATTATAATTACCAAAGGAAACACCAAGCTAAAGTAACATTAAGTATTGCAATGATAAGTGATAAAAACGATAAAACAGAAGCAGTGCATAATAAATAGTAACTATAGCCAAGACCAATGATTATCATTGATGGATATAATCCGCTGTGTCCTTCAGTATTTGAAAAATCTTCAAGTAAACCTATAAAAATAAAAAAAATAAAAAATTCAGCAAAAAAGTTTTTTTTTTTTTTTTTTTTATTGAAAGAAGAAAAGTATAATTGATGAAATGAAAAGTTTCGTTAGTGTTCAAATTTCAAATTTTGATATAATTATTATTAGCAGTTATTAAATAATTATAATGGAAAAACAAATTAGACTACACATATTTAATTTATTTTACCATTGAAGTGTAATCAATTATTTCTTTTAAAAATTTTAATTAAAACAAATTAAATTAAATTACTTGAAATTTCCGAAAATCGTTCAGCATAAGTAATCACACCATAAAGTAATAGTATAAGTATGGTTACTGCAAAGGCACTAAATGGCGCTGCCATATATTCATAATTTTCACAGCAAAATTGTCGTGGTAAAAACAAATATAAAATAGCAATTAATTCGATAATTAATGATGATATTAATGTATACACTACTGATACTTCCCATGATGCACGATGCTAAAATTTGCATGAAATTTGGTTTTAATAAAATATCGAATTAATGATTTATTATAAATTTTTTGAAATTTGAATTCAAGTAGCTACAATTTATAAATGACTCAAAAATATCAATTTTGAATAAATTTGATTTGAAGATATCAAAAATTTCGTTAGATTTCACATGAATTTTTGAAAAGATTAAAATGAGCACATTTGTTGTTTTTTGACGAATGCATAGCATAATGTCGATCGAATATTTCAACATTTTCATAAATCCAATTAATTAATTAAAACTAACATCAAAAATATATTCACAAAAATCGATATCTGGCCTTTTATCTTTGCTTATTCTATTATTTTCCTTTCCTAAATCTCCAAAACATTGATATTGAAAAAGACCAATGGAAGCTGGTATAGCTGGTCCATGATTAAATACTTCAGGTTTTTTTTCAAATGTTCGCCAGGCTAAAAATTGTTACAAGCATTTTTTTTAATGAAAATTATTTAGTAAAATCTAATAGGTATTTACTATAAATTTTTATCGGTATATCTTTTATTTGTTTATTAGTTATAATATCAATGCAATAATTGAAATGGAAGTGATATTATTCTTATTTATTTGATATCAAAAAAAATTCTTTCAATTTTAAATTTTAAATTTCGCACGATTTACCAGGTGTAAGAAGAGAAATAAGAGTAAAATTCATCGTTAAACCAATACAGATTCCAAACGCAAAACGACCAACATTTGATTCTTTCATAACGGATGAAAACTGTTTCACTTCTTTCACAATTATAAAATGATATAAAATGATCAAATTTTAACTTTTTATATCTTTCCAATTTTCATATTTTTTTTTTGTCATTTTCCAAAAATGATGACAAATGATAAATTATCATTTTTGAATGATTATAAATGATAAAATATCATTTTTTTTAGAATTAAATGATGAAATATCATTTTTGAAACATTTTATACATCTAACAAAATCGATTCATTTTTAGATTATAAAAAGGAAAATTATATTAATTTCAAATATTCTTTTGAAAATATTATTAGTATATGAGAATATCTTCTTAAGAAGATATATATATATATATATTATTTTAAATTTTTTTGGAATGAATACATTGTCAAAAATCATATAAATATATACATATGAAATTTGATAATCAACTAAGCAATTTATTCCATTTCTATTCATTAATTAAAATTGATCAATTAAAAAAATATTGTCAAAAAAATAAGTTTTGAAAAATATCATCTTCATCTTGCGGAAAGTTTACCTTTGTCATATAATCATATGTAAATGAATGAATTGAAATTGAAATACCGAAACTTTAATATTTATTATTTGAAATGTGAAGTAATAATAAGTTTTTCATCATTTAGTATAACGGTCAATACTTCAATTATTCTGTAGCTTTTTTTTTTTTTTAATTTTATTTTCAAAATTTTTGATTTCTTGCAATAATCGCTGCTTTTTTTCTAAAATTTAGGTTAATAATAATGTATGAATGTATGAATATCGATTATTCCTTCATTTGAAAATATTTTTATTAAAATTTTAAACAAACAGATGCATTAAGAACAATAATTATGTTAATTCATCACTTTTTGATGATTGTGTTTCTCCCAATTCTTTACATTGTCCATCCTGAAATTCGTCTTTTTTCGATGTTTATTCACTTGTTTGTGTTACTTCTAAGAATTGTTGAGACAAATGAGTGACCGCATTTTTTTCTTTTTTTTCATCCTAAAAAAAATATATATTCCTTAGCAATTATTTTAACAATAATTAAGAGAAAATAAAATTTCCCTCTTTTTTTCATAGCTTTAACATGAAAATACTTGGAAAAAAAATCCTATTAATGCACGTATTAATATAAATTTATGAATTATTTAAAATATAACTGAAATTATAATCTTACTTTAGCAACATTATTAATCTTTTCGGGCTTTTTTACGTCGTTGATAATATTCATATGAGACGTTTCTCTTCTACTTGATACATTTGATTTAGGCATAATTTTTTGTTTACTGAAAAAAATTTCACAAAATAACGTATGATGTATTTCCGATATACATATATTCAAATGATAATCTAAATGATAAGCTGATAAATAGATTTCAAAATTTTTACCCATTTTTAACTTCCACTTTATCTGAATCCGTTGCAGTGATATTTTCCTATAAAAAAAAAAAAAGTCTGCACTTCTAAAAATTTGATAAATACCAAATATATTTACGAATTTCGTAAGTCGAAGAATAATGAATTTTGTCCAATGAAATTTCATTTTTCAAGAAATTTTTAAGTTATAGAATTGCTTCAAAATCATACAAAAATATTAGAAAATAAAAAACGCAATCATAGAAAACAAAAACTAATACAATTTCTCTTTAATACTCGATAAAATATTCCAATTGCATCACTTTAAAAAATTAAAAAAAAAAAATAAATCTGCTGAATATTTAAAAGATTTATTAAATCATGTGTTTATTCTAATAATAATATTAAAATAATTTACCTTTTCCTGCGTCATGTCGTTTATCGGCTCGGTCGGCATGCCCAAAAATTTATTTTTATGATTTTACGAAAACAATTTCGTGGAAAAAAAAAAATTCAAGATATTCGGTAGTTTAAATAATTAATTAAAAATTTACCGATTATGTTGATGAGTAATTTGTTTAAAATTTCTTAACTTAAATCCTGATATAGCTGATATTTTACTTTTGACAGTTCATTTCTACTTGTTTTATTCACATCTTTTTTTTTCATTAATTTTTTAATTTCTTCTTCAGTTCATTGTTTTTCTCTATACTATAAAATATTTCCTTTAAACGATGATGGCATTTATTGATCATGATAATTTTAATTGAAATATCAACCTTTTTCTATTTTAACTTCCTTATCATTCATAGCTTCTTTCATCTTTTGTTTTCTACGTGCATGCCAAGTATAGATTAGAGTAAAAATGACGGATATCATGATAGTGATAATTATGATAATGAATGTAAGTGTCGCAACAATGTGCGATTCATCAAATTGATCTGCATCATCATTCTCATCATACAATAATACCAAAACTTCTTGCGATCTAAATTTAAAAATAAACAACAAAATGATTGTTATGCGAATTTATAAATCGTATCAAAGAACAAATTTAAACATTCTTATCAGAAAATTTTTTAAAGGGAAAAAGTAAGAAGTATTAGTTTAGACTTTTGGATTAAGAAAAAAATATCTTTTGGATTATTTTCTAACATTAATAAGTTTTCATTTATTTAATTCATCAAATTGTCGAAAAATTTGTTCGATTTAAATTTCATAAAATTATTTCTCATATTAATGCTTCATTAATAAATTTGTTCCTTTTAATTAATCAATAAAATATAAATCACTTCATACAACTAATTATTAGTATAAAATATTAAAATGAATGAATAAATTAGCTAATTAACCGATCTGTCGTCATTTTTGATGAACGTTGAATTTTTTTTTTCGCTATTCGTTTAATTGTTTTTAATTTTGAAATACTGGCCGCTTTTTTTTTTCTTTGTTGTTTGCTTGAAAATTTTTAAAATAAAAAATTTTTTAGCGAAAAAGTTAAAACATTTTGTAAATCTAAAATTTATTCTTATAAAATTATGCAAGCATAATTGCTAAAATTTCAGAAAATTAATTTATCATACTTTGTATTTTAAGATAAATACGAAAACTGAGGCTAATTTTTTTTTTTCGCTCAAATTTTCTATCATTGAAATATTTCATTGATAATACATCAAGACATCAACAAAGAGAAAGTAAGCTATATTTTTAATTTAATTCATACAATTGTCTAATCTGACAGTATTCTCACGACTGAAGTCGTTATTTTCTTGATACAGGAAAAAAAAAATTTCTAGTTATTTTTATATTTTGAAATCGAAAATTGAATTTAGCACACGTTATGAAAAAATTTTAAATCTTTTAATCGAAAATTAATTTTTTTTAAAAATAATTTTGATTCATTGATAAATGAGATGTGATTGATAAAACAGAACCATACAGTGCAAATAAAAACATGTAAAGTAAATAAAAGTTGTTGTTTGTTTCAAATAAATAGTAAAATTAATGAAATATTTTTTTAGGCAAATTTTTTTGACCAAAAAAAAAGAAAAAAAGATTGATTAATTTCTGAATCAGAAAAAAATATTTTTTTCGTTATCCTATTTGTCATATCGATTTTTCCTTCGAAGGAATATATTTTTCATTCAGATCACAATTTTGGTTTTTGATTTTGACTTCTAGATCATAACTTTTTCTCTTTTTTTCGATTTATATTATTTGATCTTTTAAACGAATTTCGCTCTCTTTTTCGAACTTCTTATCCTATCTTATCTACTTTTCTTTTTTTCTTTATAAAATTATCGAATTAATTAGTATTACATGTAGGAATAAATTGAAAATGACTTCTTTGCTGATATCTTAGTTTTTTTTTTTTTTGAATATTTTAAGAAACTAAAAGTTTTCTTTGAAAAAAATTTTCCCATTTCAATATTATTTATTATTAACAATTAATCGATAATGTTATTATCATTAGGTTAATTATTACTAAAATTGATTATCATTGGTTATCACTTATTATTCTCAAACATTTGGCTTTCAAAACTAATATTATAAAAAAAAAACAAAAATTCCAATTTTTTATTTATAATCATTTAGTAATCATATCATTTATTATCGTCACTTCATTTCTCCGTTTTTATTAAATTAAGTAGAAGTATGAATTGTGCAAAATGCTGTAAAGAATATTGAATATAAAAACACTTCACTAATGTTTTGCAAAACTATGATAATATATATTTATTTATTTTTAATAAAATGATTCTACTATTCGTATTTCCAGTTTAAATTAAAACACAATGGAAATTTATGAGAATTATCACAAATTAGAAATTTACTTTATCCTAACTTTTTTTGTGATGAATTAATATTTTATAAATGTCTATAGCATACTAGAATTTATTGTTTGATAAAATGACTATTGTTAAATTATCAAGTGATTTTAACCATCGAATTTATCACTGAATTAATTGCGCATTATTTCTATATAATAAATATCGAACACTGCTAGAAGATTAGAATTAGTGATATTTTTTCTACCATTACAAACTTTTCAATTTTAAAGGATGAATTTTGATTCAAAGTTAGGAATGACCTTTGATCCATGAATGCATACAGGTGAAGCCTTGGTCATTGATATATGAAAGTTTGATGCCGTCTGATATTATATTCGCAACGAAAAAATGTTCTTAGAAATATTTTCAGTGCCAAAAAGAGTCCAGTTGCTACCTTGGTTCTTCAGGTATCTCATATCAAGGTAACATTAGATTGATTGCATTAATATAATGGTATCATTCCGCTAGTTGGAGAAAATGAATACGAAAGATCGCAAAGCATGAATATATGCATTTGATAATTTTCTTCTCTGGAATGATGATAATGCTGGAATTAAATTTTCTTGAAATTGATAATAAGGAACTAATTGCTATTACATATTATGTTACGATAAAATTTTATTTAAAATTAAAAAATAGTAGAAATTATTCCCAACTTTGAAATAAAATCCAATATTTTCCTAAAAACAATAATCAGTGATAAAAAATGATACCAACTATTTTATTCTTTAGTGCATTAAAAAATAAGTTAGATATACATCAAAAATTGTCAAAATAAACAATTTTTTTTATTTCTATGATTTTCATAACGATGAACGAATACAAGAATAAAATTTTCTAATACAATAAGATTGTTTACTTTGAAATGATAAACAATAGTAGTAGTAGCTATGGCAGAATAATTATAATATTTACAAAAGTATATGACTTTTTATTTTATAACGAACAAAAACAATAAATAAAATTGAAATATTTTGATGAAAAATTATATTAATTAAAAAATTGTAATTGTATAATCGTAAAATTGGAAAATTTGTGGCCATTGACAGATAGTAATATAATCAAGAAGACAACGGATTAACAAGGCCACGCAACCAACGTAAAAACCAATTCCAATCCTTACATTTACGCATGTGGCACAATTGGTACTTACTAATTGTCTTACGACATAATTTGCAACATCTGCAATTATTATATCAATAAATACAAAATATTGTAAATAAAAGTCATTTTTGAATAAATAAAAATCCAGCATACAGATATTATCCGCCAAATATTTTACAAATAAATGAGAAAATTTGAATAGTAGTATTTTTTCAATGAACTAATATCATCCTGATGTGCTTAACAAAAAGAAAAAACAAAACAAATAAGTGATTTCCAAATTGAAATCCTTTTTTAATCCTTTTAAGTGTAGAAAACCTAGGACCTTAAATTAAATTTTCAATTTCCATTTCCTAGACGTTTCTAGTACTAATGTAAATTTGAAATAAAAATTCCTCTCGAAAAAAAAGTTTCTAGATTGATTTTGATTTTAAATGCACTAACCGATAGCATATTTATTGCAATAGGCATATAAAAAGATAGCAATGGTGAAAAAAACTGTTAGGGTAAGATTGAATTCCAATATAAAGGTCATAGGTGACACTTTGAATAAATCTTGAATATCGTCATCATTCGTCACTATTATTAAGGCCACAATATCAAGGATACTTGTAGCAATGATTATAATCATAACAATACTATCCGATATTGGCTTTTCCTAAAAATTGAAAGATAAATTAAAAGATTGAAAGATTTTTCTTCTTTCAACTTCAGAAATTTTTTCTGATTAAAAAAATGAAACAAATGAAAATATCAACATTTCTGGCCATCTAAACAAATTTTTCATTGATTGAAATCAAATAAATCTAAAAAATTTTTTTTTAGAAAATTTTTAAAAAGGGATAATAGGAAAAAAAAAAAAGCAAAATGAAGTGATACCGTAGACCATAGCGAACAGAAATGATCTGATTCATTCAGTTGCATAAATGAATTATGGATATTATCAGAAATTGTATTATTTCCATTTAATTCTATTTCCTTTTTCCAATTTAACTCTGTCATATCACTCCCATCAGGCAATATTGTATTATCGATAAATTGATCATTCATATCATCATTGTATGAACAACGATGTCTCAAGATACCCATCCGTCGAGGTATCACTAATTTTGATTTATTTGAAATCGATGGAACAAATCTGACATCATTCTTCAATCTTTTATTTCCCATTATTGTATTATTGTCAACAGAATTCAGTAAATCATAATTATCAGACAAGATGAGATTTCGCCAATCTAAAAAAAGTAATGTAATTTTTAAAATTTCCATTTGTTTTATTCAAAGAAAAAATACTAGTTATTATTTCATACTAATATTACTTATTTTCGAAATGTAAAACATTTTTGTCCCAAAAAATTTCAGTTTCCAAACAAAATAAGAAATATCAACTTTATAATTTCAAATGAAATTTGTTAAAAATATTCAAATATAATTATATTTTCTTTGCTCAATTGATTTACTTATTTGTAATCAAAATTTCTGGCAAAATTCTTATACATTGTTAAATTTATATATTACAGAAATATGTTATATCATTTTAATCTGATGTAACTATTTAAGGACTTCTATCGAAATGATGGATATAAAAAAAAAGAACCTAATTTAATGAAACTTGTCATAAAAAACTTTAAATCAAACGGTTTTTAAAAAAATTGGAGTTTTTTCATTCTCTGAAACAAAATAAAAGTGTAAGCTTAGTTCAAAAAATTCAGCAACTGAAATTTTAATTATCAAATTAACAAACTTGGACTAAACAAAGCATAATTAGTAATGATGATAATCAATAATTTCATTGCCGCATATACAAGTTGAAATTCATACATCTCATGACAATTCGTCATTTTTGCTGAAATAGTATATTATTTTATGCAAAAATTATGCCATGTTAGCTCCTCTTACTTTTATAAAATAGTTTTTAGTGAACAAAAAAGTAAATAATATTATTTCTCAGAATAATTGTTACAATAATTCATATATATATATATATATATATATGAATTTTGAACATAAATTTCGAGTCAAAAATGTAACAAAATTTAATATGAACAAAATGAGGAACAAATTGGTATCTTTTCCTAGGAAAATTGTCACAATAGTTTTGATATATAATACAAAAAAAAAGGATCTTAAAGGAAAAAAAAATAGCGATATAAAGAAAATCTGATGAATGATGAAAGAATGATTCATTTGATATTTCAATTTATCATAGAATATAATACTACTGATAAAATTCTTACAGTAATAATCAATCAATTATTTCTAACATTATTTCATCATATAATTATTAAGATTCATAATATGCGACATTATAATGACGAATAATTTTGATCTACTTAGAATAATAATAGCTCCAATAGATCAAAATTATTTCTGGAATAAAAGGAATATATTATTTTTCATTGCTATAAAAAATATTGCTGATTTATTTTGTATGACTACAAACTTAAATTAATTCAATTTCTTGTCAAATTATTGATTTCTCAGTGATATAGTCGTCAAATTATAAAATTATTTCAATGATATTGCCAAATCATAAACTTGTTCGTATCTTTCGACTTCTAAATTTTAATAATTTAGAAATCGAAAGAAATTTTCTGATGTAGCATTTATTATTAGGAATGCAATATAAACATGAAGTTTTGAATGGAAATGCCTTTGGACTTATAGACATTAAAATACTGTTTCATATTATTGTCAGTATCAATTAAAACATTTTCTACTTAATGAACAGTAAATTAAGGTTTCGATATTCTCACGAAATGATCTAAATTTGAAAAATAAAATAGTTTAGTTTAAGCAAACAACAAATACCAGAATCGAAGTTATCAATTTTTCGAGTCAGTGCCGAATTGTAGTTTTGTGTTCTTTTCATTTCTAAAATTTGATGATTATTTTTCCTAGAATTTAATGATTAAATCATAGCAAATTATCTCGCAAACGTTATACTCAATTTATTATTAGTTGAAGTTTTAATGAAGACATAAAGATACTTTGAGCATACCAGCTATGAACAAACAATTACCCGAGACTATCCAAGTATTTTTATCGCTGGATATTCTTTTTTTGTAAAAATGAGCACTGCTCTTTGATGGTTGCATTGATTCGGATCGACTGTTGCTATAACCGTTTTAGAAAACTCTTGCAGAAAGCTAGTGCTAGAAAAACTGATACTGCTTAAAAACCCAAACCTTTCAAATCCTTTCGGGCTTCTCCTCCTCTCTTAATCTCCAATGCGTTGCGTCACGATTGGTCGACTTCCTTTTGCTCGTCAGTTAATCAGAGCGCTTTGGCGGTAAACATGTTTACCGTTTTGGCGGGAAACATGCTTATCTTCTGTTTATTGTTTTGGGGTAAATATGTTTATTGGCCCGTTGATCCATTCAAAATTACGCGCTTTTTGACCTTTAACACTCCTTATTTACATTAATTATATCTTTCGGATTTTTCCGACGGGATTCACAGTATAAAATCGATATTAATAATGCCCATACGTTTGATCGTACTTTTATGCATATTTTTTATTTTATGGTGGAAAAGTTCTCAATAGTCTTTAAGTAAGTTTGATTTGCGGCAACAATGATATCACTGATCATACAATAATCACAAATAATTTTATGGATCAAAGCATTCTGTTTATCAAATTCCGTATTATTATCATTGGATAGTAGAAAATGACTAATTTTTCAAATCCCCTTCTGTCCCATATTTTTTAATTTTTTAATATAAAATTTCAGTTCGAGAATGAAATAATATGAATACAAAATGACTAAAAGATTTGATGCCAGTGGTTCATACTTTTTTAAATTTAATTCCTTTGCAACACTTTGTCAGCTGTTTTAAATATCTTATCTTTCGCCTATTAACAATGAAAGTAAATGCATTCGAAGCTACCAATGAATATTTTAATACCTCTTGACATTTCTTATGATAGTTGTTGCGATGACAGCAGAAATAAATAAAAAAATAGTCATTTTTGTCCTTTCACTGAAATGACAAATCATTTACCGAACCATTTATCAGATAAAAATAGATTCAGAAAAGTTTTAAAAAAAGTAAATAACTTTTAAAATCTTATAGATCGATGTTTGGAAAAGATTCATATATCGATTAATAACTAATTTTCCCATTTTCAAACCAGTTTGACCTCAGTCTTTATTTTGATCTTATTCAGTCAAGCAGACATTCATATATATAATAAAGCATTAAATTTACTTCTTATTTTTGATAGTAGATTTCACATCGTATTAATGTATTTTGCATAGCCATTACTTCTATTCCTTCTTTCTTAATATGTTGGTAAAAATATTTGCATTCTAATACTAATCTGGAATATCTGGCATTTCTTGGGTCGTATTTCTCTATTTATCCAAGATTACAATATAATAGTTGGTTATCATAATTTATCAATAAATATGCTCTTTCTTACGGAAGATGATTTCGTCCAACTTGAACTGATCTGTCGATCAGAACGATCAAAATGATAAATATTTGTCAAAGTTAAATTTCGATCATTATTTGAATTTTATATCATAATTTTCGTATTTCTAGCAATGTATTCTACCATTGTTATATTTCGCAAAATTTCCCCATTTAATCTTTATGGGTCAGATCTTACAGATAATAATTACTAGTTAGCATGCTAAATGTTAATATCTCTTTACAATAAATTGTACGCATTTAAGTTGCATGACAACTTGTCGTGCACCATAAAGTGCAAAAAAATAATTTAATACATTTTCATAAGTAATAATAGGATACTTTTCCGTTATCTTTCAAGTTTCCATTCAATTTCACTTTTTTTTTTCCGTCTGCATATCTTTATTTTACCATTTTATTTTTGTGTATAATTGCTAATTTCAAAAATTTTGTTTCTCTTTCTTTCAAATTATCGCAATTTTGCAAAAAAGAACAATTTTTTAATCTGATGTTTTAAAATCAAAAATTCCCACTTATGTTTCATTGATAATTTAAAGACGACAAAAAAAAGCAAGAAATGGAAAATTCAAAAAGAAAGATCTTTCAGCAGTTATTTAAAACACATTTTCATTTTGAAATATTTGTTTATTTCTTAGGTATTATTTGTTTTACTTAATAAAAATTTCGAACAGTTGGGAAAATCCAACTTCAAAAAACTCAAAAAAAAAGATTTCGCTTAAATTTTAATCATTTATTTTAATTGAAAGAAATTTCGAATAATTAGGCAAATGAAAGTCTGAAAAATTCAAAATTGTTCATCATTCTTCTAACATAATCCACAGAAGTTACTGGGAGTGTGGGGGCATAGCTCAGGGGTAGAGCGCTCCGTTCGCATCGGAGAGGTCTGGGGTTCACTTGTTTCTTTCATCGGAAGTAAAAGTTCGAATCTTTTCTCCTCATACGATTACTTTAAAACATAATAGCGAGAAATTTAACTGTAATATGGAATTTTTGATTCTAAATTAATTTAGTATGTTCTGAAAATTCGATATAACTAGATTAATTCTTATTTTTCTTTTTTTTTTTATACATTTCATTTCATTTCTTTAAATTTTTTTTTTTTCAATCTATCGGGAAGTTTTATCTCCTAATTTATTTTATTCCAAAACCAAAGATAGATAAATAAAGAAAAAAATGGAGAAATTTTAATTTGATATCGATTAATATTGAAGTGAGGAATGAAGTGAAAAAAAAAAAACGATAAATTAAGCATAAATTTGACAACATTTGTAGATCAATCAAAAATTTAATTAAAAAATTTCCAAAAAATAATTTACATTTCCTAATTTTACTTAGCTTATTTTGTGGAGTTATTCTGGCGAGATTTCATAATTGTCGCTGAAATCGCTAGGAGTAGCAGAAAATGAATGATTTATTATTTTTTTTTCTTAATCAAATGATTGTAACTCTTGCTGAATGTGCGGAATTATTTCTTTATTCGTAGATCAAATGGCTTTTGTAATCTTTGTTCTATGTTTAGTTTAAATCACAAGCTTTTGCTAACAAAGGCGCTTTCTTGTAGATCAAACTCTATCAGAATCTTCTCTCTCTAAACAAGAAGAGAATTCTAAGCAAAGAATCAAAGGATATTTTATCACAAGGCCGAGTGGTTGAATATGTCAGGCTTAATTTAGTCCCTCTTTTTCGTTTGGTTTATGACATCGTCATTAAAATTGTTATATTGATATAAAAGATATCGCAATTGTTGCGTCCGTTGTCGTCTTATCAAATTTTTGTTATAAAGGTTTAATTATCCAAATTTGAGGTTCGTTTTTCAAAGTAATTGAGACAGGAAAATTGAAGAAATCTGTGAGAACTGGGAAGCAAAATTTAATTTTACAATTTTGTCACGATCAGAAAAAAACGTCGACAAAAGTAACTTCTTTAATTTTGCTATATTCTATTGATAAAATAATCAAAAATTTAGTAATATAAGCAACATTTGTCAATTGTTGATAATTTTCTTATTTTATTTTGATACAATTATTTTCTGCTAACAATTTTCCTTCTGTTTTGCTTCCCAAGTAAAAAGAAAAAAACAGAAAAAATATAACTTTCTTCCAAAATTTAATGTTGCTTTATTGATTTCACTAATTGCAATATTATTTTTCAATGAATATTATTTTCTAATGAGTAAATTTCTATGCCTTTTATGATTAAATGATTAATGTAAACCTAAAATTAACAAGCAATAAAAGCAAGAATATTTATAAATCATTATATATTTTTTGAATTATTTCAGTCTTATTTAACTTATAGGTTATTATTTTATACATAAATATGCGTAAAACTGAAAAACATAGTAAAATATTTTCTAATAGTTTTCATTGATTGTCTCATTATCATTGTAGGAATGGAAATAATTTAGAAGATACAATTTTTCATGTACTAAAGAACTTAAAAAGAAAAAAACATAAATGGAATTCATATGAAAAGTTCATTCATAAAGTTCAATTCATTCAGACAGAAAATTCATAAACGAAATTTATGCAAATTAATCTAATCATATTAAATTTCTAAAACATATTAAATTAGTTCGAAATGAAACTACAACTCCATATTACAATTAAATTTCTTGGCATTATGTTTCGAAGTAATAGCATGGATAAGAATTCTAACTTCCAAATTTGATAAAAGTTGAATATGAAGTGCAGATTATATTTCTAAGTATAAACGAAACAACGATGATTTCATAGCGACCAGATACATAGAGCCGTGGTCGCATAAAGTCTAAATCTTGATGACTAATGCACTGTGTTTCATGATGCGATTGATGGTATTTTGAGTTCCGTCATTTCTGGGAATTAATTAATTCGGTAGTGAATTACCGGTTATTTTCAGGGATGGATTCTGGTGTAGTTGTGGATGAACGAATCGATTCGGACGTTTTGGCCGTATGTTGATTGTTTTTTTTATCCTTATTCTATTATCGAATTCAGAATTCAAGTACCATTCCTTCTTGGAATGAATTTACGTTTACAATATATTTATTATTTTTTCAGTTCCATCTCTTGTAATAATGATTATATTATGTTATTAAGCATCATTTCTGCTAGTAATAAGTATATGTTTATATTGCTACATGCTAAGTCATTCGAAACCTTATTAATTTATGGCTAAAATTCCTTTAATTTGGTTCTGTAATTCCGTTGATTTGGCTCTTTATAATTTGCATTACTTTAACTAATCTAATTCAATTCTGTTACCGCTGAATATGCATAACATATTAATTGACGGTGGTGATAATGGCTGTGTTTTTTTTTTTTCCATACTTTCATGATGACTTTTATGCATAGTTGCCAAAACAAATATTTTGTTCCTTTTTATGATCTAATGATCTGCCTTAATCATATTTTTCCCATGGGTTTGACATATTTCGTTATAATCATAATTTTGTTCTTAGATGCTTTGACAAGAACTAAATGGATAGGGATTGTATTGCTTATCTGTTAATATTTTAGTGAACTTAAAGCACATTGAATGAGGACGTTTTAGTTAAGTCAAAACATTTGAATGGGAAATATCATGTTAAAATTTGTTTTATAGAAGACAGGAATGTTTACTGATTGTGGGATGTTTTTGTTTCAGAACTTAGAAAGAACATATAAAGAACAAGTAGCACGCGGTAATCCAAGTGCTGTCGCGATATATTCTTATGCTCATGGGCTGATCAAATCGAACAACAGTGATGTGCGTAAGGGAATTCAATTATTAGAAGGTTATTGGATTATTGACATTTTACTCTTTTGCCATCGGTTTTTTTTTTTTTTTTTTTTTTTTTTTTTTTTTTTTTTTTTTTTTTTTTTTTTTCGTGAAGAATTGGTTGACTTGAGCATTGTGTTGCAGTGCAATAGCGGTAACAAATTAAGATACATTTTCATGAAGATATACCGCGATATGTTTTAAAGTTTCATGTTCATATATAGAATACTTCAGTAGTAGTTAGGTAAAGTTAGGTGAACTGATCATATCAGTGAATACCATAACTACGCTCAATATGTGGTTGTATCTTAATAGCAGCAAAATTATCACAGTGTTGCTGAACGACTCTGACTTAATGTTATTCGAGTATTTTTTTTTTTCCAATTAATACAACTCTGTTCTCACAAGTGCACAATTTGTTACGAGAATTTTTCTTTCTTATCTGCTGAGAATTAAATTATATTCTTATTAGGTTTTTATATGTTTTAGATTTATTGCGGCAAGAAGTTGAGGATATATCAAAACGTGATTATGTATATTATCTTGCAATAGCACATACTCGCTTAAAGGTAAAACTTTCGGCTATAGAGATTTTCTCCAAGTTATTAATTTCATTGTGAGAAATGTAAAATTTCAGGAGTACGATCGAGCTCTTGCATATATTGATGTTTTACTCAGTGCAGAGTCGAATAATCGCCAAGCATTAGATCTAAAGGATGTAATTAAATCTAGAATGAAAAAAGGTATATTGACTTCATTTCTTTTTTTTTAATGGAATACAGATTCATTGCAACAACAGCAATGATACTGATGAAATTTCATTCCAGTTATTGCAAATGCAAGCTAAGATTTGTTTAGATGGAATCATTGGCATGGCAATATTGGGTGGAGGAATTGCACTAATTGGTGGTTTAGCGATTGCCGCGCTTGCCGCCTCGAAAAGGTGATCCTTTGTATATTTATCTACATATTATATTTTAAATATCTATAAAATGATGCGGAAAAAGCAGAACAATGTCAAGAGAGGATTAGCGTCATCACTGAATAGAATCAAAAGAATGCAATAATTTTGTTCAAATGTTCACTCGCAAATTAATTATATTTTAAAGAGTCCAAATTTTGATTAGTTTTCAGAAGTACTCATTCATAATCGCTGATATATTATATTAATCACTATTGCTTATTTATTGGTCGCTATAAATCTTTTCAAGTATCTTTAGGATTATTTTGTGTATTATTTTGTCAAATTGGAGGCTCCATAGTTTGAATATATTGATATTTACGTGCTTGCTTACGGTCGGATAAGATCCTGACCTTAAAAGCAAATTTTTAAAAGATAAAATGATAGATTAAATAGTATTTTGTTGTATATCTTTGTATATTATCTATTTAGAACTGATCAACAGTCAAAAATATGTTCTATTTCCTTATGTAATAAATTAATGCATATTTGAATGTTGCATTTTTCCAGATTTAAACATGAAAAAAATAGGTGATTGTGATAAAATTGATTTTAGTGAAGTTGCATCAATGACAGTTGTTGTTTAGGTAAAATGTGATGTAGAATTGCGATATGCTTAATTTTCAATATTCTGTAGTTGTCTAATATTGTGATTTCACTTTCTTTGCTTATTTGTGTTTGTCCCTGTGAATGGTATAATTCCTGTAGGTTAGTTTCTCATGTCATAATTTCAGTAATAAATAAATTCTTGAATAGACAATCTATCATTCGTTTATAGTTGGCTGAGAAATGATTGAATGATCTCTGAAATACTTAATGGTGAAATTCTGTAGAATTCAGAAAAACTATACCATAAATAAAAGTAAAATATTCAGGCAATAGTCGGCGAAAAAACTGAAATGGAGCATTCAAACTAAGTAACAGGGAAATGAATTGTTCAGTCCAATAAAAGGATCGAGAAGCATTTTCATGCTATTTGTATCAAAGAATGAACAGTTCGAAGTTTTCAGAATTATGCAATGCTGACTAATTCGTTTTTTAATCTCTATATTTGGTATGGATAATTGCTGTAAAACCAACAATTTTTTAAAAATTCAAAACATTAAATGTGCTTAACATGACCAAACTTTGGAGCAGAATTATTTTCTGCAACGCATAATACGCAAAACAAACATAATACAAATAAGGAAAATTTTAATTAAACTGTTATTGGCTATAATACAAAAAATGATAAGCAGCAAGGGTTAAATTAGGACTAAATTCAAAATTTTAGTTCTAAATTCAAAATACTTAATTTGGATACTAAACATTAATGAGAGAATACATATGATTTGATATGTAATCAGATTAGTTACGAAAGAAGATTCAACTTGAAATTGAACTGTAGAGGAAGTTTTTTTTTTTTGCAGCATTATTTAATATGTTGTTTTAAATGACAAGATTCCAACTAATTGTAAAATTCAGCCTTCTTGATGATAAAACTAGAACTAGTAAATGTTGTGCTAAGGAAAGTTTCGGTTCATGTTTTATAATAAATTCTCATCTATAATTCTCTAATTTTTCCCTCATCGATCCAGAAAATTGCAAAATTTTTGAATTCTCAAATATATTAGTTGTATTTTATTTCAACTTTTCAATTATTTTAATAAATAATTCCAAATAACGAGAAGTCAATTCATTCTAAAATCGGCGATTCAAAAAAAAAGAATGGCAAATTTTTAGGAATAAACAACATAATGTTTTTTTTTTAAATCGCTTAAAAAATTTTTTTATTAAATATTGATGAGCTTTTTTTTTTTTTTCATAATATTTTTGGGGACGATTTTTCCTTTTGCTATTTTGTTTAAATCAGTTGCTTATAATAAATATAAAATTTATGAAAAGCTTTGATACTAAATCATAGTGCATTTTTTGTCGTCTCATTTCAATTTTATTTAAAATTTTTTAATTAACAATTTATTTTCACGAAATTCTATACTTCAATTTTTATTCTACAAAGGTTTCATTGATATTTTCTGTGATCATGATTTTACCTCTTCATTTTCATTTTGTAAAGTAAAATTGGGATTCGAGAAGGTGGTTGGTGATGTTGATTTGATCGGAGTGCATGTCATAGGTACTGTTGTTTTTGATTCGTTACTTGAATCGATTGGTGAAGTTATATAGGTACTGTTGTTTTTGATTCGTTACTTGAATCGATTGGTGAAGTTATAGTAACACCAGTGGTTGGACCATTATTCTGTATGTAAAAACAATATTATTAAAATTAATTCTAAAATCATTTACATACATATAAATATGAAACTTTTTTAAACTTGAAAAAAAAAACAAGAAATTACTTTCGAACAATTCCCAAACTTTTATCCTATTATTTACGCCTTATAGTTCAAGTTTATATATTTTATTTCAGGCTATTATTTTTTTTTTAAACGATAGATATGATATGCAAAGGTAAGAATTGCAATTCATAGCTTTATTTATTTGACGTAAACTATAGAAATCAGATCGAGCAAGTTTTGCAAGTAAAATTTCTTCTACTTAATCGAAATAGATGAAATGAAATTCTACAATTTACGATTTATGATTTACGATTTCTATGATAATTTATCGCGTTAAAAAAATTTTTTTTTTCGCAAATAAATCTATTGTTGTAAATGGAATGAGCTTGCTTTTTTTTTTCTTCTCTATGCGTTATCATAAGTTTTCATCATTAAAACTTGCCTGAATAATAACGATGGGAAAAGTTGATTCAGCTTTTTTTTGATCAGTAAAATATACATAGCAAGCGAATAATACACGAATCACCCATATCAACATCAATGCAAAAGTAAGCGGTGATATAGCATAAATTAAAGCATTTAATCGTGTAGCTGAAATAATGTGAAAAAAAAAAGTTCCAAGAAAAAAAAATGAAAAAATTTCAAGAAAGATCAAAAAAGATGAGAAACAAAAAAAAAAAAAAAAAAAAATTCAAGAAAGATCTCACATTTTAAAAATTTTTGAAGTTTTTTTTTTTTTTTTCATAACAGTTGCAAATATCTATAATATCATTAAAATGTCAGATATCAGTTTTTTTTTTGATAACTTATCTTTTTTTTATCACCAAAAAAAAATAATCAGTGAATGTTTTACTTAAACATTTGCATTACTTTTTAAAATATTTGCTTAAATATGTATATTATAGCAGAAGAATTTATTTTTTTCTCCATTGGATGAAAAAAAAATTTATCAGTTTTGATAATCTTTTCATACTTTTGTTATTATTACAAATATTGGCCAATTTTCTCATAGAGTTTTAATTATATGCAATTTTCAAATTTAACCATTTTGTTTTTAATCTCTAACTTTATCACTCAATTGATTGTGCATTTATTTTTAATTAAATATTCAAAAAAATATTTAATTAAATATCCAAAAAAAAAAATTTAATATCTAATTGTCTAATAAATTGAGAGATGAAATTTTGTCATGGAATAAATGAAGAATCAACTTGAAAAAATCATTCAAATCAATTATCGCTACAATGAATAGATGAAAAAAGTTTGCAAAATCTCTCCAATTCTCTTTTCTTTCTTTTTTTTTTTTTTTTTTTTTGAAAAATCGGAAATGCTTTTTATGTTTTAGAAGAAATCATCAGATTATGCAGTTAAAGATTTAACTAAACTAATCGGAATAAAAATGATCGCAAAAATTAACAGATAGCGTACTATTCATATCTTAGCAGAATATCGAAATATAAATAATAATATTTTAAAAAAAAATATGAATCATACTGGATGTTTTTGTCGGTGGATAAGTATGAAAGCTTGGCGCCCAAGAATTTTTAGGCCAAATTATAGTTAAAACGCTTACGCAGAATAGAATCATCGAAGCTACCAGAGTAAATAGCTGAAAATGAAATGAATTCATCTAAATTTTGAAATATTTCGCAAATTTGATGAAATTACAGATGTCATTTTCTACAGCAAGCATATGTCATAAAATGATAAGAGTAAGAATATCAATTTTAATTATCAGAAAGAATATCAGCTTTAATTACCTTAAAATTAAGTATAATCAGAACTTATCATTACTAAAATATTGAAAATGATTTAATCGTCTTGTTTATGCAAATATTGATGAAAATTAAAATGATAGAAATGAAATTAGGAAATTAGAATTAATTACAAAACCTGAAGGAAAAGATATGGTAATAAAAAAGACGCTGATTTGAAGCAATAAGCTATGATCAAAGAAATTCCAAATAAGGCATTACAAATTTCCGCGATGATTTCGATCCATCCTATAATAATTATTATTCGAATTTGAATAATTATTTGAAAAATATTATAAAAAAATTAAATTAATAAATAGTAATAGGTAAGTGACTCGAAAAATACAGAAATAACAATAGCAATGAAACTTTTAATGAAGTAATTAATATTAATTAGTTCATTAGTCTTTACCATGAATAATTTTTATTTAATTATCATTTTAAATTATATACAGTAAAATAATAAATAATTATAGACATTTCACTAAATTTTTAATGATCACTGAAAAAGAAAAAATTGAAATGGAAAAAAAAATTACCGAATGTTATTCCATGATTGAAAATAAAATCGATCCATCGAAATATATCCCATGCAAATGTTACAATTATAATAAGTTGTAAAGCAGTCTGTAATAAAATAATTATTTCGTCGAAATTAATTTTAAAATAGCATAAATTGAATGAAATTAAATTCAAATGAAATTGATTGAATTTATTATAATTAAAATAATGCATACTTGAACATGTACTCGTCCAAAACAAGTATAATATTGAGGATTTGTATGATTTCGAGATGGAAAATGTGATCTTAAGCAATCGAATAACATTTTTTTTTTTTATCCGAAACTGTCGAATTGCTATGAATTTTGAAAATTGCTTCTAATTAATTTTAATTTTTATGTTTCAAAAAACAAATATTTGGATATAACCGACATTTTAAATTTAGTTTTTGTAGTACTTGTAATGAAATCTGAAAATTAGAAACATCGTTTAATATACTTTAGTAATCAACTTGAATCATATATTTTTTCAAGCATAGTTCAAATATTTGAAACTTTCTATATTACAATGAAAACGGAAAATTAAATTATCAAAGGAACAAAAAAAAAGCACTTAAAAACTTAATAAATGTAGGACTGAATATCAAATATAAATTTTGCAATGATGAAAAAGATGAAAAAAAAAATGTTTGCAAGAAATCAAAAATTCATCTTAATTTGATATATCATATTCAAATAATATAAATGAATTAGAATTTGACTTCTGCTTTTTCCCATGTTCAGTTTTGATTTATACTCATAGATTAGTAAAACATAATAATATATGAAAATCAATTTCCTCTTTACATATTATCTTGAATATTATAGATTTTTCAGTTTTTTTTTAAATTTTAAATTGAAAAAAAGTCTTTTAATTCTTTAAATTTTAACTTTCTATTTTCATTCTACAAATTATTTAGAATAACTTTTACTATTTAAACTAACTTAAAACTATATTTTTCTAATGAAAATATTTTCATACCAAAACCAAACAAAAAAATTATTTTCGATATTAATCTTTTTTTCTTGTCATTTTTAAATACTAAAAATTACTGGTTTTAATTAATACTATTTCTATTAATTATAATATTATAATTGAGAAGAATGGAAAGAAAAAAAAGAAATTTGTAATATTTTCAAAAAGTTCCATTCATTTTTCTTTGTATTTATAACTGAAAATATGCACAAGTTCATTAATAAATAAGTAAAAAATAAAAAAAAGCAAAAAGAAAAAATCAATTTTTTTCCTTAGTAAAGAAGAATTTTATTTTTCATTTCTTTTTTTTTTTTTTTTTCTTTTAAATTCAATTTTTCCGATGCACTTTCTTGTTTAATTAGTATAAAGATAATTTTGAGAAAGAAATTCAATTAATTTTATCTATATATCCATTAATACCTAATAATTATTTCCATTACTCTAATTTAATTACTTTTCTTTTTAATATTAATTACACTGATCGGCATATTGGAAATATATTAAACAATATGTGTGATATAACTTTCAATGATAATCTATGCTCGAAACATTGATACAGTAAACAATTAAAATTAATTTATTACAATTTTCAAATTAAATTAATTAAAAGATAGTGCTTAAATAAGGAATTATTATCTGTTTCAATTAATGATTTTGGTAATTGAACTATTAATATGAAATAGAATGAACAATGATGATGTTATAATATTCGGAAAGTATTTTACCAAAAGATAAGAAAAGAAAAAAAGTGTAAGAAAATGAAAAATAAGTAATTATTGATAGTAATTATGTATGGAAGTACTTAATTACGTATAATACAAGCATAAATAAAATTTGATGAAAAAATGTGAAAATAAATATAAGTATTGACGATAAACATTTTTTATAATTCACTTATTTAATTCTAAATTGAAAATAACATTTTTGAGACTTTATTGATTATTCATGTAATTGACATCGAATAATACCATTATATTTTCATAATAATTATACTATTAACATTAATTAAATTAAATAAACAAAAATGGGACAAATCAAAGATCTTATTTTTTTTTTTTAAAATCTGACACTTGAATATTCAAAAAATTGGCATTATTATATGAAAAATTGATTACTTATTTAATAAACTGATAATATTTTTCTTCCTTATCTATTTTTTTTATTCTTTCCCTTTAGTTTATCAACATTTTCTTATTTCTTCTTCCGTCAGCTCATTATTTTTTCTAAGTTTTTTTTTATAAATTGTATATATTTCAGGAATTCATAAGATTTTTATTAAATTCTATGCAATATGTATAGAACTTAATAAAAATTCATATCGAATATAAACGATATAATTAATCATAAAAATAAAAAATATCAAAATTGAAATGTTACAAATGCAAAATTTGACCCCATGAGCACTTGCTATTGTTTTCTTCAATATCAATAATAACGTTTGATTTTGCTAATATTAAAAATTAGACATCTTAAAAATTAAACTTTATTAATTAAGCGTAAATTAAACTTCTTAAACGTATTTCCGAGATGCAAAAATTTTTGATTCATTAAATCAATTTATCATAATTTGCTTCAAATAGCAATCTTGAAAAATATTAAAAAAAAAATTCTGGAATGTTAGAAAAATATGAAGAACTTAGAAAGAACTTAAAAAACTGAACAAAAATTTTGTTATATTTTTCAAGAAAATATATATATATTTTTTAACAAAAAAAAAAAAATTCAAAAATTGACACGTGATTCTTATTTTCAAATATTTCAAAAATTTTAAAACAGAAAAAATTTTTGGTTTAATATATCAGCTACTGTGATTGTTTGGATTTATTGCTGTAAACTTTTTTTTTCCTCGCTCAAATGCTTCTCTCGTTAGAAATTTGTAAAGTACATCATCAAAAATTTAAAATATGATTCATAAATTGGATTACAAAATATTTTTGGATTGAAAAAATAGAAGAAAAAAAAAAGATCAATTAAGAAAAAGAAAAAATATTATTAAACTTAAAAACTTTTTTTCCGCTTATTTTTTATTAAAATTAAAACGAATTTTTTTTTTGAAAATATAACATTAATTAAACAAAATAATTATAAAAGGATCGATCCTATGGATATGCTAATAATCTAGTGAGTAGAATTAAAATTGTGAAAATAAAATTTAAAATGCTGAAATAAGACTAAAGAGGAATGAAAAATTTAAAAGGAAAAAAGAAAGAATATAAGACATAACTGAGAGTTAGCATAAAGTGTGATATAATTAAAATAAAAGAAATTGTTTTAGGACAGAAAAAAAAAAATTGATGAATAAAATATGAAAAGACAGTTTCAGATATTTCAAAAATAAAAATGATTTTTTTTTGATGTAAACGAATTTTTCCATTTTAAATTGATTTTACAAATATTCAATTTGCGCAAGTATTTGGAAAATTGAAAATAAGGAAGAAATCAAGAATAAATTGGAAATTGAAAGTTTCCTGCATCATTTTCACATGGATAGCATATTTTATCCAACGCTATATATATATATACATGCATTTGAAATCTTGTTATTCAAGTACTTCAAAATCTTTTAGATTTAAAATCTTGTAATTCAAGATAAAATGAACAAAGAATATACGAACAGGAAAATATGAACAGGAAATGGTGTAAATGAATAATTGATAGTGTCGAGATTAATCATTTCAGATTTTCCATTATTAAATCATAAAACTCGAGCTCTTGATAAATTAAATATATATAAATAAAAATTTTGCACGATTTAAAACTTAAAGAATTTAAATTTTAAATAAGTTTTACCATTATTAAGTTCATTAAGATAACATATATTAATTGAAATTTTGTTTTTTTCTCTTCTCTCAACAATTTTTAAAATTAAATCAACTTAAAAAAAAAGAAGAGAAAGAAACGAAAATGGTTTTAACAGTAGTTGATTAAAAAAATTGGCAGTTGAAACCAATGAGAGAAAGTATTTGAAAAAGTTGATGAAAGAGAAACATAAACAACAAATGTTATCATCTAATCGATCGATTAATTTAGTAAATCGATTAATTTCAGTACTGGTTAACTGATATCATCTATTTTTATCAAAAATCTAAAAATTATTTCTGATCTTTAAAAGTATTTTTCTTATTAAAAAAAAACAAAAACAAAAAAATAACAAAAAACAAAAATTTTCGTCAAAATAACAAAATAATATTTCGTTAAAATCCCATCAACAATAAATTCATTTATGAAATTATTGATATTTAAATTTTTATTTACTTCAATTTTATCGGAAAGATTTAAGTTAATCGAATAAAATACAAATTATTTAATTTTTCAGTTTAATTTTATAATTTACAATAATCGATTAACTAATTATGTATAATTGATTGATTATTTAATTCTGTGAAAGAAAAAAATTACAAATTTAATAATTATATATAACATGAAGTTTTGTTAAGCTTTTAAATTTTTTTTGCAAGCAATAGAATATTTTTCATTTTATTTTTATTTTAATGTTCTTTTTTTTTTTTTTTTTTTTTGAATAAATATATTAATAATGAAATGGAGGGAAAATAAAAATTTTCATTTCTTTTTTTTTTCTCACTTTTTTTCTGTTATATGATTAATTAATTGATTATATCTAAAAAAGCTAATGAGATACACATCGATCATGTTAATTATACTTGCAATAAATAAATAATACAAAATTAAACAAAATCTGAGTTCAATAATTTGCTTACTGATGTAACAACATAAGAAAAGTGAGAGTAGGATTTCATTCTTTTTTTTTTTTTTTTTTTTTTTTAGAGAAAAAATCGATGAAAAAGATAAACAATTTCTTTCGCTTTTTCTTGAGGAAAAAATAATTCGACAATTTTATCTTTTCAAAAAGTAATATGCTCTTTCGAAACAAAATCTTTGAAAAGTAGAAGAAAAATTTGACATTTGCAATCATTCAAAAGCAATTAAAAATATAACTGAAAAGAATCATTTTCTTGAAGACATCGAAATATTCTAATGTGAATCATTAATTTATGATCAATATTGATTATAAGTTACAAAGCTCAGGAAAAAGGTTAAAATTTTGCTCAAAAAATTGTATTCAAAAAGAAAAAAAAAATGCTGAAGAAAAAGTTTTCTTCAAGTATAAATATAAATAAAGATAGAGTTAGAAATTATTTAATCTATGATCTCTTCAGATAATAATCAATATAATGCACTAATAAGTATTAGCTTCGGAAATACTAGAATAGAAATGAAAATTAATCAAATGATATTTAATTTAGATCTTTGATAAATAATTTCTGACGTAAGAAAATTCAAAAATTGGCTCTAAATTTTAAATTTTGAGATACTTAAAAAATCTAGTTTCTTTTTTTCTTTTTTATACGGGTTGAAAATATATTTCTTTTCTTCCATTTAAAATATTAAATTTTTTATTAAAAATTTTCCGTAAAGGTTATCTTTCGTTTAATTTGTAAGAAAGAAAAAAAAATAATAATAAAAGAGAAAACGAAAAGATGCATTAATTGGATCAAAAAATTGATTGAAATAATGATACGATAAGCAAAGAATGTAGCACGAATGATGTTAAATGGTATATGAAAATTGGATTTTTAAATTCTAACAATTCAATTTCAGCTTTTAAATAGCAGTAACAACGATGATTTATTCCTCCGAAATGATTAAATAATCGATCAATATCAAGGACAATTGTTGCTGTTGAAATTAAAATAGAACTGATATTTCGATGTTAAATTAAAATTAAAATACATCATCAATCATATATTTCTGCGATAATTTGTTCAATATGGTGAAGAAATATGGTATTTGGCATTTTAACTCGATAGAGTTTAGGCTTAACTTTTGAAAAGATAAATGAGCAAAAAAAAAAAAAAGAAAAAAAGAAGAGGCGCTTGATTTATTGATCGGAATGAAATAAATAAATTATTGAAATATTGAATTCATTGATTATACATTTAGAACTTTTTTAGAATATTTTTAGAGTCAATATTTATTCGATGATCACAATCTTGATCGTTGAAAAGTTTAACTAATCAAACAGTAATTTCATTTGAATGAAAATTTCGTTTTTTTTTTTTTTTTGCTCACATCACAAAAGCAAATATACAAAATGCGGTAGATATTTACTTCTCAATGGGTATAATACAGAAAGATTACGAAGTGAGAAAATTGTCGCTAAAATTTATTGAAATTAATTTTTGTTACGTTTATATAAGCATTAAATATACAAAATGACTTAAAGATTTTGATGGAAAATATAAAATAAATACAAGAATTTCGCTTCAAAAAAAAATATTCGATAATTTCGCAAAATTTTATACATAATCATATAGAATACTTAATGATTAAGAAAGATATACTGAGATTTATGAATTTGCAAAAAATCCTTATAATGAAATGAAACTTTAGTAATTACTGAAATTTCAAATGTAAATGACGATTTTTGCACTCGAAATATTACCATTTCATGAATTTTTAATCTTATTTTCGAATTTTCTAGAAATTTCAAGACGAATGGATATAAATCAAAAAAAATACTTTTGTTTAAATGAAGTATTTTCATTAATATTTTCTAATATTACTGATACAAACAATTTAAATACCAAAAGCGATCAGAAAAAAAAGTGGTATTTAACAAAAATTTAAACATCGGTATACACACGAGCATATTCAAATTTTTAAAAAATCCAATTGATTGAAATTGTTAGAAAGTATAGATTTGAAGAAAAAATAGCGGCAAGTTTTTTAATATGTAGAATTATCTCAGCCAAGCATCGTTTAATAGCCTTATAACCTGTCTAAAGCCTAGTAATTGTATTTCGTAGCATTTGTGAACACCTGTCGATTCAGTTTTTTCAAAAAAAAATTTTCTCCCAATTTTAAATGAAAAAAAAAATAAGAAGATTAACTGACAATGAAATGATATTTTAGAACAAATAAGCAACATATTCCTAAACAAAGTTCTCCTTATTTTGATATGACATTGAAAAAATTTCATTCAGTTCAAAGCAAAAATATATAAACCAAAAATTCTAAATAATAATTTAAACATTGCTTAAATTTGTTTAAGGTTGCATGAAGTTTTTATGCCCAAAATTTTTCAATGAAAACGAAATACAATCAATAGATCTTTATGTTTATAGTTTCCCAAGTTTTTTTTTTTTTTTCAGGAAATAATTAATATTGCGATTTTTTCTTGGAAAACGAATTATTTGAATTTAAATTACAGTATTACTAGGAAATAAATTGTATGTAATGAATTAATATAATAGATGACATAAAAGAACTATAAATAAGAAATGTATTTAAGCTAGAGATTATTAAATTTACATTCCCATCGAAAGTAATTTCATCTCTTTTTCTTCTGATAAATATTGACAAAATTTGCAAATTCCATTATGAAATGAAGAAATTATGTAAGTTTTATTTTTCTAAAAAAAAAAGAAAGAAAAAAAAATGGGATGATGTGCATTTATGTGGAATTTAATCAATCATGTGAACGATTTTTTTTGTCTATTCTTTTTGTTTTACATAAATTTCGTAATGAAAACCAGAAAAAAAACTTTTTTAATCAAATATTAGCTTAAAATTATCATATTCTGTTGATACCTTTCTATTATAATTATAAAGACGAAATTTTCATAATGCTATCATATAATAGTAAAGTTTTAAAAATCTTTTTATCGGTAATTCTTGGTCGAGTGAAAAAAAAAGAAGAGAAAAATAATTTTGTTTCCATCGTAATGTAAATTATACAAACAACAAGAAAACGATTGGACTTTGCGGAAGATTTATATCAGCAAAATTGTCCAAAATCTTTGACCAAATTATATAATGTTAAGACTATATGTGATTTCGTGATTTATATTTTAGAAAATGATAAATTACGATAGTTTAAATTAAACTTCCATCCACTGAACCATATGCTATTTAATTGAATATGAAAAGGGAAACATAAACAGTTTGTATAAATTGAATGGGATAAATTTATTATTAGAAAAAAGGAAAAAAATTTTTTTGATAAAGCATTTATATAATTATAACATTTTTCTAAATCTCATTTATATCCTATATTTATTTGCTGTATAAGTTTTAAGTGGATTGAAATATAAAACGATTGCTAGAACCTTAATTATTTTATAATTTTCTTTTATTTATATAGATTAGTTGTCCATACAAATAAAAATGTAAATGTTCGTTTGTCCAAATTCTCAAATCCTTAAACACGCACCTTATTCATATAGATAACATGCGGCTACTTGAATGCAACGTTGCATGAAAATTTTAAATCAATCGGTGAAGAACTTGAAACGTCATGTCAGAAGCCACAAAGAACATTTAATTTTTTATTTATGGAGATAAAACACAAATAAATGGTAATTTGATTGAAGTTCGTGCTGAAATATTTGTGAGATTTAGATCATGTTTTAAATGGATAATTTTAAATTTAGATTTTTTGATTCATAATCAAAAGGTTCATTTCTTTAAATATTTTTGTTTTTTTTTTATTTTAATCCTTTTATTGTTGGTTTTCAAGTATGGCTTTTGCTTATCGAGAACTAAATATTCATTTTTGTTTACGTTAGTTTATTATGTTTTTTCTTTTTTGAGTAGTGTAGTGGGTTTACAAGAGTCAAAATTCATGCTTCATTTTCACAACACTAAGTTTGATTTTAGTTTAAGTTGTATTAAGATAATATTATTTATTTGTTATTTACTTGATTTGTTACTTTTCCTCATCGGTGGAATTAACAAAAAATAAGAATACAAATTTTTAAAATTTCTATGAAAAACAAAATTTTATATGAAAAAAGAAATTTACATGAAAAAGTGTTAAAACTTCAACAACAAATCAATTGGATATTATTAGAAAGTTTTTTTTTTTTTTTTTGAATTTCCTAATTGAATCCATACTGTTTTTCGAACCACAACAAATATTTCTTCCAACATAGCTTGGCGGAATATTATAATTGTAAAATTGAATTTAAATATTCTATCTTTCTTTCCATAGATAGTTGAAATTGCGGGAATATTTTTAGGAATATTTTCAGCACATATATTTCTTTCTTGCATGTTATCGTAAAAAATTTTGACAAAATTGCAACAGAAATACAAGCATTTTTAATTTTTGAATTAGATAAGGAAAAGAGGCAAAATGTAAATTTTTTAAATCATTGATGTGGAAAAATTATCTAGCTGTTTCATTGTTACGTCAATACCAAATTAAAGAAAATAATTTTTTTATACGTAATTGAAGAAAATGCAAATTGTAAATTCATTATATGAGTTTGATTAATGAAGCGGAATGAAGTCTTTTTCTTTCTTTTTGATATTCTCATCATTCCCGAAATTTTAGCGTTTAAAATCATTTTATTACTTTTATGCTAGACTAGATTAATAGAACATGACTAAAATTTTCCCATAATATTCTTTTATGTTGAAATTTTACCATCTAATAATTGCATTCACCTTTTTCTTTTCACCTCTCAATTTTGATCGATAAATTTTATGGATCAAATTTCTTAGAAAAGAAATGCTAAACAAGGCAAGAAGTTTCTTACTTTATAAAACTTTCATTCTTCGTTTATCAATTTTTTAATCAATAAAGTGAATTTTCTCGAATTTTTCTTTTCTGATTTCGATTATTTTTTATTTTATTGAATTAAAACAATTTCTATCATAAGACCGATGCTACAATCGAAACTAAAGAATTTAATATTAAAAACTGTCTTTACAGTCATAAAATACTTCTTTTTACCTAAATAAGTTGCCAGAAGTACTTGTTAAAATTTTTTGCGAAACAACAAAACTAAATTCATTCGAAAATTCCAAATCAATAAATAACAGTTACATTGGTAGCATTTGCATGCAAGTTGCATAAAAATGGATAACTACGATATAATCATAATTACAATCATTTATTGCCCAAATTATCATCAGAAATTTAGTGGCAACAAAAATTACAGTATTTGAATTTTAATAACAAATTTGAAAATTCCTTTTATAGTTGTTGCTTGTTTTAATAATATTGGAAAAATTGAAGAAACTAATCATTAAATTTAATTAACCAGTGATAATGAATTTAAAGAAAAAAGCTACCATTAAGAGAGAAGAAAAGCAGTAATGCATTAATATTAGATGATAATTGAGTTTTTTTTAATTGAATTCTTTCTAGTTTATCGCTCGTGTAATATCATCTGAATGTTGCTACCAAGTATATTTGATTCATTTTTTCAGAAATAATCATTTTGATAATCATTGTTTTATCAGATATCACCATCAGAGTACATTTTGATATGAATTTCTCTATAGAAAAAAAAAAAACAGATAGTAAAAAATTTTTTAAAAAATAAGGCAAATAATCAAGATATAAATTTAGGAAGAGTAAAAATATTTCTGTATTAATATGATTTCATGAATCATCCTTACACTAAAAATTACCATCATTTTATTATTTTAATTACTTTTTGTTAATTTTTTATCAATAACTTATGAACTATTGATTAATTACAGTAATTTTTTGATTATTCAAGATTTAATTTTCATTTTAATTTTAACGATGTAAATATAAATATAATGTGATTAAGTTAATACAAAGAATTTTGCATAAATTTTCTTATTTTACTAAATATATCTTTCGACTTAAACAAATTTCGTTAATAATAATAATAATAATACAATATTGCTAAAATAGCTTTTTTTTATTGATCATTTATTAATATAGATTAATTCGTAAAGAAAATATTCAATTCTTTTTCGTTTCATTATTTCTTTGTTTGTTTGCTTTTATTTATTTCTATTAAAAAATAAAATCTTCCAAACTTTTCAAACTATTTGATTAGTAATATTCAGCTAAAGAAAAGGGAAAAATAAAGTTAGGCTATTTCATTTAGGTTATTTCGATTTGTGTTAACTAAATTATCAATGCATATTTGAATGCTTTGCAGGTTTAATATCATTTATACTTTTAAGATTCAAGTTTGAATAAACAAATCTTGTTGATTTTATCAGAAAACGACACAAAAAAGGTTGGCTAAAAGCTTTCTTAGGCTTTCTTTTTTTTTGAATATAAAAAAATGCATCTAAGAGTTAATGGGAACATTAACTTCTTGAAAAAATACTTTACTTTAAAAAAAAAAAAAAAAAATTCATGTTAGCTACACAAATAAGTTGTTTATGCTAGATTTAATGAGAAAATTTAAAATTTATTCATGTATCACAATGAAAATTACCATTTTCGTTTAATTATTTACAAATAAATGAATGGTTCAATTCGAATTTGAATAATTCATTTATATGCAACAAATTATAAATCATTTTACAAGACTTTTACTGGTTGATAAAAAAAAACAAAAACAAAGAGAATTTGCTACGATCCGTTTCATAACGATCATTGATGCTTTTGTTTTTTTTTTTTTTTTTTTTTCAAATAATATGAAATGAATTTAATTGAATTGTAATTATATATCGTTGATATGTTTCGTGTTATTAATTCTTCGAAAACTATCACTGCTATAAGCGATAGCGAAATTATCCGATTACTGATGCGAAGAAATATGACCGAATTTTCTCAAAGGTTAATTTTTCAATATTTTATCAGAAAAAAATAATAAATTGTGTACTGGAATTGATAATTTAACAATATATGCTATTATTCTCAAGCATACTTTTATCACTTTTAGATATGGGAATATATGGGAATTTCATTGCAAATATATTGATGAAATTGATGAAGGACTTTATTAATAACGGAAAAATTTCTCATAAAACTGAAAGAAAAAAGAATTTTTTTTCTTTTTTTTGATAGGAATATAGAATGACTTTTAATGAACGGGAATTGAAAAGCGATGAAAAAATTTAATTATTTAGGAATGAATTTTATTTAATATTAATGAAGTATAATGGAATTATCACATTTTAGACAAAAATGTAATTTATAAAATTTCATTAATACTAGTATAGATATAAGCAAAATTCAATAAACTAGTTTATTATATTTAAAATTTTGACCATATTTTCTTATTAACAGATAATTTTGTATTTTTTACTACAATTCTAACTTATGTAACAAAAAATTTGTAATATTAATGGTGTGATAATGTAATATATATAATCTTGAAAATAGATTATCTATTATATTCTTATAAATTATGAAATTTAATTTATAATTACAAATTAATTCAATTAAACGATTTTTTCATTCACGATGTTGTCGTTATTGTCATAAATTTTCGAATGTAAAAAAAATTAAATTAAAATAAAGCAATTCAACTATCTGTAACTCGTTTAAATTTAAAATAATTAGTTCAAACAAACAAGTTATTAATTACTTTTAATTGTAATAAACTAATTAATTATTTTAAAAATTTTGCAGACGAGAATTGGTATCGCAATATTCATCATTTGTTATTCTTGGATTTGTAATATTATTCATTATTGTCGCATATATTCAACATATTTACTTGAAATATGAAGCACGCCTTCATGCCAGACGTATGATACGTCAAAAATTTATAGAATGCTAAGTAATCGAATTATTATAAATTTTAATTTATTGTAAATTTTAATATATTTATTATAAATTTTCATTTTAACAATTCTAAATTACATTTTTTTCTTTTTTCCTTTTTTTTTTATGTAATTTCAGCTCCAAGAATTTGGTTAACATTGGTATCGATGAAGTGAACGATGGCGAAATAATCATTAATTTAATCTTTGAGATTATCAATTTATCACACTAGAATTTTTAACTAATTTAATCCATTTTTCTATCATAACTACACTGTTTAATTGATAATATGATATAATTAAAAGATTAACAATATTTTTAATATTTAATAAGACATGCAAGATTTGTAAATAAAGTTTGGTTTATCACAATTTTTCCATTTCTATTTGAAAATGTGCTAATCAGTGCAAAAGTTTTTTCTTTTTTTTCAAATAAAAGCTTAACTTTGCTTTTTTTCTTGATTCCATTAAATTCCATTAAATCTTTACACAAAAAAAAGTGAATAAGAAACTTAACCAAAAAGCAATCACAATGCAATCAAAATAAACGGAAGAATGAAAATAATTGATTTTGATTTATGGAAATATAAAAAATTTTGCAAAATTCTCTGACTAAATTTTGTTATAAAGATTTAGAAAATTTAAGCATAAACAAGATTGAAACCTTAATGAAATTTCCTTTCGGTTGCTTGAAATGAAAAGCAAAAATTCGCAGAAAATTTAGCTATCTGACATTACTTTTTTTTCTCGGAAAAGTGCAGTTGATGTAAATAACAAAACTAGTAGCCTATCATGCATTCTTTAAAAATTAAAAAGCTTAGAAATTCAAAAACAGATCGATAATGTCATATTTAAGCACTTACATACCTTTACTTTGCACAAATTAATCACTGAAATATTTTCCGCTCTGATTGAAATCTTTGAATCAAAAATTTCTGTTCAAGCATCTGGTAAATCTTGAATTAAAAGTTCAAAAAGTTCCTATTGTTTTGCAAATGAATAGTCTACAATTACTTTTGATTTTCCTTTGCTCATAATTCGATAAATTTAAAATTAAAATCCAAGAAGAACAATTTGTTTCATGAAAAAATTAGCTTGATGATAATAGGTACGAAATTTTTGTCTGCTTAATAGAATTACAGTTTTTTATCATCAATGAATTAATTACGAAGTGATATATCGTTTTTATAGATTTCAAAGAAATAAAATAACATGAAAATATCAATTCAATAATCGATCGAAGAAACATTTGAAGGCACAAATACTAAAATTATTTTTTTTTTTTAAATAATTGCTAAGCTTGTCATCTCATCAATCAATTTGAGAATTATTAAAAAAAAGAAAAAAAAATGTTATCATCTTTGCTTACAATGAAAAAAATTCCTAATTTTTGAAACACATTCTCACATTTCTAATTTGGAAACATAAAAGAATGATATTGCAAATACATATTGAATTAATAAATAACTTCAATAATAATGAAAGTTATTCGATTACTGATAGATAGATATTCGAATGAATTAAATGATCAAAGAATTGAATGAATTAGCAATTAATTAAACAAGTTGCATAATATTATGAGTAATTCTAACATTAATTTCTTGCTTTATGCTTTTTTTTTTAAACTAAAAAGTTGGAAAAACACTGAGTTAATTATAATTAATTGTATCAACAACGAGAAGCATCATTCTATTTAATGACTAAATTTTGCCTTTAACTATTCATTTCTTTACTTTTTTCAGGCTTTTATTTCGTCTTTTAAATTTTAATAATAATAATAATAATAATAATAATAATAATAATAATAATAATAAATATACTAAGACACATTCTAATTACTTTAACTTCTCACCTAATAATGCTATTATTATTAATATGGTTCTCTAATATACTTATCTATAATACATATATTTTTCTCAAATGTTTTTATTTATTTCCATTTCAAATAATTTCTGCATTCAATTTCTGAAATTTTAATTAATGTTGGCTAATTAGATATCATAGACAAAAAAAAAAAAAAAAAAAAAAAAAAAAAAAAAAAAAAAAAAAAAAAAAATAAATTGATTTATGGCAGATGTTATTTAATGAAAATTATAAATTTTCTCAACTGATAAATTTCGGAATATACGTGACAAATTCTCTCTGTGACCTTTATCAGTCAATATTATCAGAAAAAATTTTTTATCTATGTATGATTTTATGATGTCTAATTGATCAATACTAATAAGAATGTCATACAGGATTCATTTAAGAAAAAAAAAAAGGGAATAAATAGATGTATTTATCTCTAATTATATTATCAATAATTGGTTAATGATATGATCACTAAAGTCAAATATTATTAAAATTTGAGTAAACCAAAAACAAAAGATTGTAAATTTTTGGATATAGTCAAAAACGTATAATTAAATTACTATTTTATGCCTTATAAAAGCAAAAATAAGATTCAATCAGAAGATTAGATCATTATCAATCCGAATAATAATCATTATCATTTTCTTGTTTGCCCACTTTTTTGTTATCTTTTTTTTGTTGCAAAAAAACTATTTTTCCATATAAAAAATGCAATTTTTATTTATCACTTGATGAAGTAAACATTGTACTATGTGCTTTAAGAAAATAGCATGAATATTCTGAAACACTTATATATGAGAATACTGAAAAAAGATTTTATGAAAAAAAGCAATCAAAAAATCGATTTCAAACGAATTTGCTTAAAAAAGTTAGAATTGAATTTAAAAATGAAAAAATGAAAAATTTTTTTTACATTTTAAAATTTCATTCTCAAAACATTTTTCAGTTAAGGATTGGATTTAACAATAAAAAGACGAAAATTTTTCACATATTTTAAAATTTCGATCTCAAAACATTTTTCAATATTTTCTGACAACAACAGTGAAAAGTTTGTGTCTCTTTAGGTTTTTTTGGAGATAAGATCATTGATGAGTTGCAAAGCAGCAAGATATGTGGAAGAATTATAAATTTCAACTTGCTGAAATCATTTTAGACAAAACTGAAAACTTTTTTCGTTTTCTTGAATTTTTATCTGTTTGTCTGCTGTTCCTTTATATTAATTTATTTTGAGTTAAGTTTATCGAAAATTCATAAAATACGCTTATTTTCTTTCTCAGCTTTTCGATAAAAGCCTAACTGATTAGATCAAATTGGGATGGCTTAAAGTTTTAGGACAAAAATAGTCCTTGAATGCAATAAATCTGTTCAATTGGACCAAAAGATCCGGTTTATTTAATTTAATTTAGTAGCTCATTTATTTTCGAAGAAAAAAATCAATGCAGAATTCACTACTTCAAATATATTCAAATTACTACAACTTTTTATTAGTTTAATTCTCCAGATTTCTTTTTTTTTTTTGTTTTTTTGTGCAATCTACCACCAATCTAAACATTTCATTGAAATTTATTTTATTCCTCAACATTTTACCTAGTGAAAAGCTTCTTCTTGTCAAGAAAATTTTTTTTTCTAATTTTAAGAGATAAAACCTTCTTGGACTGCGATTTAATTAATGAAAAATGGAATTTTTCACCGAATTGTTAACTTTATTTCACATTGCTTTTATTTCTTGGATGGTATACTTTATTTCCATCATTAGAAAGCTTGTAAAGTTCCTTTTTTCTAAACTACGATAAATAAAATACTTTAAAAATAGATACTTAGATCAAGAAAAAATATCCAAATATATTTCGAGGATCGATCAATTTTAGATTAAATAACATTTTTTATAAAGTAGTAATTCATAATTTGCTATCGACTTTGAAATAATTTTCTTTTAATATTATAAGAGCAAAATGTTCAATATTTTTTTAATGTTTTTAACGCGATTTTTCTAAACTATTTTTTCGTCATATCTTTATGAACATCAAAAAAAAAAAAGGAACTTGAAATTATGACAAGTGTCAAATTAAAAGTCCCCCTAAAAAAAATCCAAATCAAAATGACTTAAACAGAAAAAAAAAAAAGCGAAAATTTTCAATTTTTCAAAAAACCAAACGAAATAAAAAAGAGATAAATTATTGAAAAACGTTTATTTATACAATGATAATATAGCACCGGATGAAAATTTTTTTGTTATTTCAACAGGAGAAATGACATTTATCGATGAAAAGATGTCGCAAATGATTCTTTTTCCCTTTTTGTTTTAATTTATAATTGTTAATATTTGCTTTTTCAAAATTGTTTAGTTTTTCTTTTGATAAAGGCATTTTTGAAAATATTATGAAATCTTATTTTATATGTTTATAAAAGATCAAAATAAACAAAAAATGAAGGAAACTAATTGATATAAGTTTGTGTAAATAATTTCAAAAAATTCTACCATTTTTTTAATATGAATAAAATGAATTGAATTAAATTAATCATTTCAAAAATATAAATTGAGGAAAAATATTATGAAAGTCAGAAATTTTTTCTACAATTAATTTTTATTACACAGAAAATTGAATAGTAAATTACTCAGTATTTTTATTCTTGCAAATTTGCAAAGAAATAAAGAAATATTTTGCGAGAATTTTTTAAATATCTTATAGATATTTTTAATTGGGGCGATTTTTTTTTTTTTTTTATAAGTCAAAACTTTTACTTTAATTCAAAGTTTTTTCTTTTTCGGAATTTAAGTAGTGATAATTACAGTAGCATTATCGAACAGCAAGATCAAATTACTATAATTATTATCACCTAATTACCATTATTTGATTGCAAAAGGTTAGGAACAAATTAAAAAGATGAAATATTGTTAGCGGAGAGACTTAAATTACCATAATTTAGTTAATGGATAAAAGGTTGCATTCTGAGTATATTTAAAAACAATTTATTTATTCTATTCGATATTTTATTAATATCGCCGAAAAATTTGGTTGAATTTGAATTTAAAAAAAATAAATTGAAAAAGAAAAAATATTTCGCAAAAAATTCACACATGTTTTTACTTGCGAAACAAAATTTTAATTTAAATAGGTTAAGTACTAAATTTAACAGTTTCTCGTAAATTCTTGAATATTTTTTTGATTACTATCATTTCAATTAAATTAATAAATCTTTCCTTTTTCTCTCACTTTTCCTTCATTTTTCATTTCTCCTAAGCAAAAAAAAAAAAATGAGTATATAAAATCTATTATATTTAATTAATTATAATTTATATTCGAAACAAATAAAATTATGCTGCCACAACAACTAGTAAGCAAATATTTCTGCCATTTGCAATAATTAAATACAAATACTTGAAACCTTTTTTTTTAGATTTATTTTGAAAATTTATTTACAATATTATTAATTATTTAAATTATTTACAATTAAATTTATTCTTATCCATTGGATTGATGCTAAACAATATTACGATTTTCTTTGATTGAATAGTTTAGCAAACAAAAAAAAAAAGAGAATTAATGAAAAAAAAAAAGTTTGAATAAGAAATATTTTGATAATTTTAACACAAAATTGATGATAGTTATTTAAGTATCTAAATAAATAAAAACTTATTTTTTTGATTTAAGAAAATTTTAAATTTTAAAAATACAATCAATGCGCAATGCTTATTGTAATCGTAATTTTTATGCAACACTAATTTCAATCTTTTCATGCAAAACGAAAAGATTAAATCTTGAATAGAAAGTTAATTTTTATTCATTTCAAGATATATCTCGATTGTTATAGAAATTTTTATTTCAAATATTTTTTAAAAAATTTAGCATCCAAAATAATTTTTTAAATTTTGCAAATTATTGATTTAAGCTTCAAAAAAAAAAAAAACTATGATTGAATTCATGACATAAATGTTCCTCACGCTATTATAGTTTGAATTCGAAAAAAAAAAAATTGTTTTTTCTCTTCTCTTCCTTTTTTTTTTTTTTTCTGAGTAAAATAACGAATCTCTTCATCATTTTTTCTCGAAATTATTTAAATTTATTATTTAAAACATGTATTCTCTGGCTTAATTCATGTGTGAATGTATTTAAAATTGAAAAAAAAAATAAAGAACATTTTTAGCAAATCTTTTTCATTTCAATTCATTTTCAGTTTTTTTTTTTATATATTCAGATATTTTCAATAAAATATATGAGAAAGCAAAATAGAAAAAAGAAAGAATTTTTGTGACTTTAATTCGAAAAATTTTTTATCGGTTTATAATTTTATCGAAAATTAAAATTTATATTAAACATAAAAGTGAAATTTTTTCTATTGATTAGCTTGAAATGAATTTTTTCGAATTCAAAAATTTTTATTATTAATATTTATAAACCGCTCCAATTTATACAACACTGTCATCGAATTTAAATCTTCATGTTTATAAGTAAAAATACGAAGCGAGAATTATTTTCTAGAAATTATTAGCATTGTCAAATTTATTAAACAACAATTTCATTTATATTATTTTGTGATATACATTAAATTTTGCCATTCAAGTATTAATTGATAATCATCAAAACAATTTAGACATTAATTTTTTATTAAAATTTTCGAATTTTTAAAAAAATGTTATCAATTGATCTTTGATAAATATTTTGAGAATATTTTGTTCGGGATAAAAATAGAAGTATTGTTTGTTTGTTTGGAATATTTGCTTGAAAAATATTATGACATTTTCTTGGAAATATTTTGCTATAATTGTTCAATAATCAATAACAGTATGTTTTTACATAATTTATTCGTAGTATTATTTTTATTTAAAATTTAATAGTTTTAAATTTTGATAAAATTTTCATAGCATTATTAATGCCGCAAAATTAACAAAAATTTTGTTTTAATTAATCTGAACTGATTTAATTAGTTAAAAATTTTATTTTAATTAATTCATGATGATATTGATTTTACGCATATGCAATGTAATTTAAATATTTTTGGCCAGTTTTTGAAAGATATTTGTAAAATAGTTTTTTTTTTTTTCAAGACAATGATGGGAAAAAACAGAAATGTAAAAGTACGGTAACCGATATGATCAATCTTGCAGTATACGGTATTAGTGTTGCTGAAATTCTTGAGCGAAGGGGAGAGAGAGAGAGAGAAAAAAGGCGATAAGAAATTTGATAAATCCGAAAAAAAAATCAACAGTTTTAATTAATAATTAAATCAATAGTTTTAATTAATAATTATTAATAATCCTAAAAAAAAATCCAATTCACCAACGCTTAACTATTGCATGTATTTTTCAATTTCAAACTATTGTCATGGGATTTTTTGAAAATAAAATATTATGGATGGAAATTTTTGAAGAAAAAAAGAATTTGAAAAAAATTTTTCATGGTTTAAAACATTTGAATTCCGATAAATCTCTTTATATTTGTTTTACGTTCTGAAGGGAAACCATATATATTTCTCCATATGCCATTTTTTTTTTTTTAATTTCTGTTTTTTAATTTTTAAAAAAAATTTTTTTCATTCTTATAATAGAAAAATATTAGCGTTATGATGATTTAATCTAATTTATATTTTAGACTAAAGTATAAGTTTATGAGAATCATCTTATTGTTTAGTTTAAAATTTCAAAACTTAAAGAGATCTATTTCAAATAAGCAAACGCGAAAAGAATAAATAAACAAAAAACACAAAAGTTTTAATGGAAAAAAGACAAAAAAAAAGAAAAAACTGCTACTATTCTGAAAAAAAAAAAAAAAAATTGCGATAAATGATTATCCCCAGAATTGATAAACAGCTCCGAAGTTTTGGGTTGGAATTTTTTTGTGGAATTTTTAAATTGAAATAAGGTGTAGGATTTTAAAATAAATTTTATCATTCTTTGTTATCACTTGTTTTTATTTTTTCATACCTTTCTTATCATTACTTAGATGGAATAAAATTACCGATAAGTTTTTTTGCTTCCTAAACAATCCAGATTTTGCTACTAAGTGAGCAGATTTGATTCTCAGGTTTTCAAGTTTTTCTTCTTTTTTCTTTTTTTTTTTTAATTATGCAGATTTGCATTCTTGAATTTTGGAAAAAGCACATTTTTAAATAGTTGCAAATTTTTGTCAAAATTTTTCGAGTTGCTTTTTATAACGATATTCGTAGAAGAATAGTATTGAAATTTGAAATTAAAACAAATTTGATAAATTGTTTTTCGAAAAAGAGCGTAAATTTTTTTTTTTTTCATTTGATCTAATAATAATGCAAAAATTCATCAATGATTACTCAATCAGAATATTTAATGCTATTTTTAATTTTGTCTAATCAAATTATGTTTATATTCTGATATGTCAGCATAAGCTTATAGTAGTATACATATGATTACTGATAATGATAATCATTTTATCAATTATATTTATTTGTTGAGATTACAAGAATTTTTAGGAGAATTTATTGATGAACAGTAATATTTAATTATTTGTAAGAAATTTTATCATTTATGATTAATATTGAATTTAATCATCTTCAAATAATAAAATTTTTTATTAATCATTTTGATGAAATCATATTATTCCATTTTATTGTTAAATATGTTTTTAGGATCAATGATTGTCCAATTGATATAATTTTCTTATTTTTATTTTTAAAAATTTCAAAAAAAGATTACATTTTACCTTGATCATAGTCATTAAAATCATTATATTTAGTAAAATGTTTATTTCAATCTAAAACTTATTCATTCGGAAATTTTATCAAATTGAAATTGATATTAGTAAATATATATTGATTTAAAGCCAAGTAGTGTGTATTCGCTAAATTAAAAGTTATTATTTGCTATCTGTCGTTGCAAAACTTGTCAAATGACTTCTCTCAAATCTTTAAGTTTGCAAAAAAAATTCAGCTTACAACTTTAAAATGAGTATTTTACTTGAATGAACAATGAAATAATCAAATACCATTTTGAAGCATCAAAAGTTGGAAATAAAAAAAATTATTCATTGTTTATAAATTTTGTTTTTCTTTCTTAATATTAAAAGTACTAAAAAGAGAAAAGCTTTAAATCAATAAACGATTTTGCCTTCTTAAAATTATATACATTATTAAAATCTATGGAATTAATGATCTGTGAAAAGAATCGCAAATAAATAAGTAATTTATTCGTCAGTTTATTTTTTTCTTCTTAAAATTACGGAAATTATAGAATTTATAATTTGTAAAAAAGTCTATTAATTTATTTTATCCATGTTCTAGCAAAGCCATCAGATTTATCTATTTTATCTAAAGTTTAGTGAAATTACCGAATTTATTTATCATTAATCATTAATTCGCAAAAAAAAAAGAAAAAATACGAAAATATTTAAAGCAATACTATTGGCTAAAATTTAGGTTAGCGAATTACTGATTAATCATAAAAAAAAAGGAAAAAAAATTTTCAAATAAATTGAAATTATATGGATGCATTTATTGATTGACAAATAAAAATGAATAAATATAAGAAAGGCAAATTTTTTTTCAATCCTTTAAACTGTCCTAAAGTTATCAGGAAATTTCATTATTAATTTTTCACCAAATTCAAATATTGTCAATCAAATTCAGTAAATGTAAAAGAGTTTAAATATTTGATAACTACGCTTGAATTTATTTCTATTTTATCATAATTTTCGCAAATTTTCATAACTTTTCTCTTTTTTTTTCCTGATCATATGTTTTATCATTTGGTTTTTAACATTGATTATTTGATACAGCTGAAATTTTTGAAAATTTGAGTTAATCAGCAAGTTGATGCTCGCTTTATTGCCTTATTTGGTTAAATATTGGAAATTCGTTTAAATTTACCATTGTCATCGTAAATTATCATTCAAATTTCAAATGTAATGCGAGATAAAAAGAATCATCAAAAAAATAAAAAATAAAAAATAAATGATCAAGACATGAAAGTAATTTTTAAAAGTGATTTTTCCGAAAAATCTTTGATTTCAATTTCTTATAAAATGCTCAAATTCATTGATAAAAACTGATAATGAATTTGTTAAATTGATGTTAGAAAATGATAGCGAATTATCAATAAAATCAAAATTATGGATTAATAGCTAAGCAGAACCTAAATCGATATTTTATGGTGCTATGAGAAAATATACTGAATTCGATATCAAAAAAATAAAAGTATACTAAAATCGATATTAAAAATATAATTTTATCAATTTTTTAAATGTAAAAAATCTCAAGTTAAAATATACTCATAAATCGGAAATTTTATTTTAAATTTTAAAAAATCGATATTTAAAATATAATGTTGTCGTTTTTTAAATATAAAAAATCTAAACTTAAAATATACTCATAAATCGGAAATTTTATCAAAAAAAAAAAAAAAAAAAATTTTTTTTTTTTTTTTTTGAAAGAATAGAATTCCATCATTAAACTATTGCTGTTAATTGAAGAGAAAATTTTTTGCGATTTTATGCTATGAATTTTATTCGAAAGTAAATAATACTGATAAAATACATTTTAAAAGCAAAATTTTGCATAGCAAGAACTAATTTCAATAGTTTTTGATTTGTTCTTATTTTATTTGAAAATTTTTGAAAACTTTTGTATAAATCTTTATCCTTTTTATTTCTTCGAATATATCATTTTTCTATCGTTTTTTTTTTTTGTTTTCTTGAATTTTCAAGAGTGAAAAATCCTCCACTTTCAGAAATTAATAATTTACTCGTTTTCGTAAACATTCAGATTGGAAATTTTAATTATTTAGATTTGATCTTACGCTTTTTTCTTGTTACTTCGTAATGGTCTTTTTTTAATATTATATTTTTTAATTTGAATTCTTGATTTAAAGAATTTCTGATTGTTTATTATGAATTGAATTGAAAGACGGTTATCTTCTAATGCGAGTAACAATAAATGCAATTAATTATTCCAATAAAAATGCATGATATTTTTTCTTGGAATATAAATCGTGATTTTCCAAAAATATTCTAATTATTTTTCAAATTCTAATATTAAAACAAAAAAAAAAAAAGAAAAAATTGAAATTTCAAATTAAAATTTAGTCGAATTTAAGAAGAAGACGGCAAATAATTATACAAATCCTAGGCTTTGCCTTATTTTATCATTCCCTCATTTTTAATTCATTTTTTTCACAAAGTTATTGACATGAAAATATAAGGCTATTTTTACTTTCGTTAGTTTAATTAAATGCAAAAAAAAAAAAAAAAAAAGCTGAAGCCATTTTAACTAACGAATAATGGAAGTAGAAAGTAGATTTCCATCAACTGATAGATAAAATTTCAATCAAGAAAAAAAAAACTATTCCTTTCGGAAAAAACAAAAAAAAAAGCTTCTTTTTTTTTTTTTTTTTTACTCCTTATTGCGGCTTTCTAAAATTTTTCCACGAAGCAATTTTTTTTTAAATATTTCATCGTATAATTTAAATATCTTTAAAATTACAAATAAATTAATATTTGAATAGCTTAAATTTTTATGAATTAAAAAAGTTTTTAGAATAATTTTTCTTTTTTCGTACATCGTTGTTTAATGAGAATTTTAACTATTTCAAAAATAAATAAATAAATAATATGGAATGATTATACTAACATGTGTTTAATTAAGTATACAATAGTATTGAATTTAATTTTAATAATAAAATATATCGTAAAATAAAATTACGAAATTATTCTTGACATATTATTGTTTGAAAATTATTTTTTACTTCTTGAATGAAATATTTTACTATTTTTTTTTTCCAAAAAAAATTGTTATTTTCTTTTTTTTTTTTTTTAAACACAGCAATTCGTCAAAATTTTTTATATTTTTGTACTTAGTAGTATTTCTAATCGTTTTACTCCTCAATATCTAATACTAAGCAAATGAAAAATTGCGAAAAATTCGTATGTCATCTGATACTACAATTTTATTTCAGATTTATTATTTGAGTTTCAAATTTTATACAAGTAAAAGTGTACATACAATAATTCAATGAATTTTTATTTCTTGGAAAAACAAAAATTTTTGCAGTGCTTAAATTTATGCTTCAAAGTGTCATATCATAAAGAAAAGATGAATGATAAAGTACTAAATATTGAAATAAAATTGTGGAAAAATTGAAAATTTGAAAATTATGTCCTATTATTTTACTCTTTTCTAGCAAAAAAAATAAAAAAAATGAAAAAATAAAATTAAAATTGAATTTCAGCAAAGAATCATGTAATTGCAACTAGATTTATGATTTATTACTGTAAAATTTCTGTATATAAATATACATTATTTTATTGATGATTTAAACAATAAATAGCTCGAATTATTTTCTTCATGGACAACAAAACAATTGACGAAATTGATTTTGACAAAGTTTGTTTCTTACATTTTCAAACTAACAAGTGAATTTTAGGAATTTAAATTTAAAAATTATAGGAAAATAAAATGGAATAAATAATCATTGATACGAAAATTAACAAATTAAAAAGAGTATTAAAATTTTTTAAATAAAAAATATATTAAAGTTTAACGATATTTGAAAATTAAAAAGTTGAAAAAAAACTTGTTTTAAAAAAATTTTTAGATTAAAATTAAATATATTTTACCATATTCAAATCATAATAATGGTGGTTTAATGGCTATCGCATCATTTTATGCATTATTATTTATGCTTGGTACTTGTGGTAATGCTGCAACCTTAGCTGTCGTATATCATGTTCGATCTATTGATCCCAGGTAAAATATAGTTTTTGAAAAATAAATTACTCAAAAAATCGATTATCGATTTTTAAATATTAAATATATTTTGCAAAGATGCAATTAGTAAAATAGTTTCTGTTAAACTATATTTTATCTAATTTTTTAAATTTCAAATTTGATTAATCAATTTATTCGGTAAAAATTATTTACTCTAAAATGATCATTTGCAGAGCACGACGAAATACTACATTGACCTATATTTGTGCGTTAAGTATTATTGATTTTATAAGTATGTTACCGTTACCGATGACCATTATTGATCAAGTAACGATTTATTGATTTTCCAATTTAATTATTTAAGACAATAGTTATTTGAAATTTTATTAATTAATATTTCTAGATTTTGGGATTTTGGATGTTTGGAACAGCAATTTGTAAATTATTTCGATTACTTGAACATAGTGGAAAAATTTTTAGCACATTCATTTTAGTCTGCTTCAGTATCGATCGATATTGCGGGGTTTGTCATCCATTAAAGGTATAATTTTCTTGTGCAAACTTTTTTTTTCCTATTTCTTGAATTTTCTTGAAATTTGGATTTTTGATCTTTAAGTTTAAGAAAAAATTTTTTAATTTGAATAAATATGGAAATAAGGAATTTGCCTTAAGCTTAAAAATTTTTAAACTTACTAATTAAAAAAAAGTTGCACTAAATAAACGGTGAACATTATAATATTGAATTTTGCTATCAGTGCTAAATAACAATATAATTCCTAATTTATTAGGAAGCTTGCGACTGAATGACGTAAACTTACAAATACGTGAATTCCGTTTATTTCTTTCACGACTGCAATTTTAAATTTTGGTTACTTCGTTCAAAAATTGATGACTATACAATAGCAATTTTGTGAGGAATTGCGAAAAAAGAAAAAATTTGCGAAAAATTACGAAATTACTATAAGAAATTAAATTATCATTTTGTAGGAAATTATTGTTGAAAAATATTTCGTTATTTCAGGTTGAATTACGAAAAACGAAAACAGCTTATTATATGCTAACAGTTATGTTTTGCATAACATGTATTATGCTTTGTCCTATCGTGATTTTCGCTCAATCAAAAGTTGATTTAATTTAATTTTTTTTTTCTATAATTGATAGAAATTACTAGGACAAGTAATTTTAACATAATTACTTCTATATCATAGTAAGAGTTGGTGTTTTCATATTAGTAAATCTTCAAATTTTTTTGGTTTTGAAATATTGATTTTTTTTTTTTTTTTGGGAGTGTTAGCAGTGTTTGGTTATAATTAAGAATTTTTAAGGATTAAGGCTATCCGATAAATTACAAAAGATAACATGATGAATGAAATTTCTAGCATTTATAATACAAAATCGTGAATTGAATAACAAAAAATAAATAAAAATATGATGAATATAAATAAGAAATAGCAATGTAATGATAATTTGATAAATTACAGAAAAAAGTAAAATGCATTTAATTCGCAAGAATTTTATAAATAAATTATAAAATATCGTAGATATGAGATCAAAATTTGTGTAAAATTAATAAGGAATCAATCTTTGTTCCTATGGTTTCTTCTAAATTGTAATGTTTAATTTTATTAAAAATTAAATCAAAATTTGCAGGAAATAATTTTGCATGAAACTTATAACATTGAAAAAAATGAAATGATACGATTACATTTATTCAAATGTGCTGATAATTTAGATAATAATCTATTCATATTATTCAGTTTAACTTGCTTCTTTTTCGTAAGTTTTGCGAAAATTTTCATATTCATATATCATAATTATAACCACTGATAGATAAAATTTCTTAATTATTTTATTACTAACTTTTCCAAATATTCGATAATAATTCGTATTAGTTATTATTCCGTGAAAAAATTCTCGTCTTATTTCAAGGGAATCAAAATTATTTGATGAAAAATTAGCAATTCTTAAATTTTATTAGAAATAAAAAAGGAGAAGAAAATCAAATATAAATAAGTGTGGTTATAGTATTTAATTATTTTAATTACCAGTAAAGATGATTACATATTTATTAAATTATATATTTATTAAATATATTCTGCTGTTATATGTATATTTTTTTCAATTATAACTTCATTTTAACTTTTTATTCAATATTTTTGAAAACTCTTCTTTTCTTGATTTTAATTAAATTTCAACAGCAAAGAAAATTTATAACTTTTAATTTAGGCATATCTCATTCCACTATTATTGATGGCATTTTTTTATTTTCGAATGCTGTCAACATTATTTGCAAAAAGTCAAATGATACGAAAAGGAGTACAAGCTTTTCTTTTTCGGAAATCTTGGACAAAAGATAAGATACCGGTGATAAGGATTGCCACTTATACACTTCTTTTATGCTTGTTTCATTTCGTTTGTTGGTTTGTCATGTTAATTAATTTATTGATAATTAATTAATTTATTGATAAATATATAGATATTTGAAATTTTTTCCGGTATTGATTATTCGCCAAATTATTATTATTATTATAGGTTCTTCACGAGACAATATATCACGAAATGAAATTGCAAGAAATGATTAATTAAAATTTATGCATAAAATAATTTATGTCTATTATTCGTTTCATTTTTTTAAAAAAAAAAAGAAAAACTTTTTCCGCTTATTTATAAAAGATTATCTCGATAAGAGTGCTTCGCTTTTTTCATATGCTAATTTGTAGTTATTTAATTCCATCCTAGCAACCGTTAAATTTTCATCTCTAAAGTTTTCGTAAAATTTTCAAAATCTAATATTGACAAATTACAAAATTTAATTCTTTTGAAATAATGAACTTTTATTAAGTAGTAAATTACAAACCTAATTTTACTAAATTCTTTTTTGCATCATTTTTATAAAATATTACGCCATCAACATTTTTGAGATAAATTTAAGAATAGAAAAAGAAAAAAAAGAAAAGCGCTTTAACAATTAAAAAAAAAATAAGAAAGAAAAAACGTACTGAAAATTTGAAATTAAAATCTTTATTTGATAATTAGCTTATTTTGTTGTCCAATAATTTTGCAGAAATAATTTTATAAATAACTCTTAAACTAAATTAATATTAATAAATTTTTAGGACACCATATTGGATATCGGTACTTTATTTGCTCTATCTCGAAATATTTCCATCACCAGAATTTCAAATGCCAAATTCATCATTCATTTATTTCATGTATGGAGTACATGCATTACCATATATTAATTCTGCATCAAATTTTATCCTTTATGGTCTTCTGAATCGACAAGTTAACATTTCTAATTATTATTTTTCATGTTTTTTTTTTCAAATAAAAACAAAAATTCTTTTCTTGAGAAAATTTTATTTTTAAATTTTTTTTTTTTTACAAATTTTTGCCAAATTTACAAGCTAAAAAAAAAGAAAAATTTCAAATATTTTGATTCTTAAAAAAAAAAAAAAAATTCATTTTAGTTAAATCAATCATGTTCAAAGAAGCATTCAAAAGTTTCACGAAAAGCGAAACTTCATTTGATCGAGCAAAAAGTTGATTTTATCGATGAAAGCGCCAGGAGAAAATTTAACAATGACCATCCTTCGTCTTGTATAAATTTTTTTTTGTTTTTTTTTTTCATTCCATATTTGACCAAAAAAAATTGATTGCAATTCTTCAAAAAATATTACTGAATTAAAATAATCATAAATTTTCTAATGGAGAATATCAGAATTACTTAATCGGAATAAATAAGTGCATCGAAAAATTTTATATGAAAGATTGGGCTAAGTTATTATGAGAAATATTAGTTGTATAAATTTAGCGACAAATAATCTTGAATATAAGAAAATTGTAATATTTCTAAAATGATCGTAAATTTAAATATAAAATAATGGAAAAGCGTAATGTAATCAATATAGAAAATACTATTACAAATGCTAAAAAGTTTTCAAATTTATTTATAAGATATCAATTTCAAATTTATTTATAAGATATCAATTTATCATATCAAAAATTAATTCAAAAATATCACGCACGATCATGTGGCCGTATCAACTTGAAAAGGACTAATATGACATGCTAAGTTAATTATTTGCCAAGTTAATTATTCATTCGTAAATTATTGATTAATTAACAAAATATGAGATTTGACTTGAAAAAATCTTGATAAAAATTCTTTAACCAACTTTGTTTGTCCGAATTTACGCCGTAATTTGTCCTGTAACGCATTCGGTGCTTGTTTTGATTGGTTTTATATTTTTAAGATTTAAGAAGTTTTTAAATAAAGTTTCAGGAAATGTAAATTTTTATTAATATTTTCAAAATATTCATTCAAAATCAATAATTAAATTTTTTTTTTTTTTGAAACTTTTCGCAATTTATTTATCATTCATTGCAGCTTTATCAAATGCTAATTATGCGACAATGATTAATACGAATAATATTAGAAGTTCGGCAATTGACGACAAATCAGAAACAATGATCGAAAAATTAAACATGGATTTGATATCTCAAACAATCAATAATAATAGCAACACTGATATTCTGATGAATGTATCATCTCAAGAAACGATCAATTTCTAAGAAATCATTTACTCGTAACTTTGTAACATCAAATATTGAGGATTTTTTTGGCATAATATGAATTTATAATATTTACTTTTAAATTATAACAATTCTAAGTTATTATTTGCTAAACTTGATTATTTTATGCTAGTAAAAATTTCAGAAAATTTTTTTTTTATTTATTTCAAGTTTAAAAATCAAAGAAAAAAGAAATAAACTATTTCAAATTATATTATAGTTTAAAAAAAAAAAAAAAAAAGTAACCAAATTAATTTTATAAAAGTAAGAATAAAATCAATATTTTAGTATTATTATTGTTATTATTAATGTATCGAAAAATTAATTTATAGTATTTAATAGTGTAAAAATGATTGTAATTTGTTCAAATAAACAAAGTATTATATTTATTTAAATCTTCTTTTTTTTTTAATGTTGCAATGTAATTTGAATGATGTTTATATTGTATAAAAATATTCGATTCGAAAATTTTCGATTAATCACTTCGCAAAAATCAAGAATTATTATCAAACTGCTATTGATAAGCTAAATTCTATTATATTGTGACATAAATAGCTAGTAAATGTTGAAATTTTGAAATTGGATGAAATCAAATTAAACTATGACAAACGATTCGGCAATTAAAGATAATAATTTAGTATAGGTATGTTTCTATTAATTTGAATGTGTAGATATTGTGTCTTTTAAATGATGATTTTAATTTCGCAATTCTCGAAAATCTCAATTTCAATATTCGCTAAAAAAAAAATTGTTTTCTAAACTGAAAAAAAAAAAAGTTAAAATGAATCTTATCTCTTTTGACAAAATGAAAAGAATAATTTGCATAATATGGCAAAGGTGAAATTCAAGATGACGTAATATTAGATTTTAATTATTGAACTGATATCTTAGGCTATTTATAAAATTTTAATGTTTATGAATTACCTAAAATCATTATAAATTCTAGTATCGTAATCTTGAGATTAATTATTCGAAATTTTGATTGTTATGAGGCTATTACAAATGCTATAAATGAAATGATAAATGGTCAGTAATTTGAGAAATTTATGATTGTAATTACTAGATTCATTCAAGAAATTCACAATAATTATAAATGAATTTGGAAAATTCATGATAATAATTATCATATTCTCTTATATTGCTTCCCATTAAATCTGTTTTGATTTAACAACTTGCTGGATGAATGTTAAGAAATTTTAGACAGTAATTATTACTACAATTATCTGATATGGTATTAATAGTAAAAGTTAATAAAAGTTTGATCAGTTTTAAAATTAAGTAGGCAATAACATATATGTGATTTAATTTAAAATCTTACTAATACATACAATTTAATTTAAGTAATAAAATACAAAATATTGTACATTTTGCACGTAAATTTCGGATATAGGCCGAAATTTAGGAAAAAAATTTGGAAAAAATTTAAAAAAAAATCTGAAATTTAGTTTTAGAATGTAATAGAAAAAAAAAAAACGAAAAATTGATCAATATGAAATGCATATAATCAATTGTAAATTTTGAAATTATCAAATTTTTGAACAATTTTGGATATTTATTTTACGGTTAAAATTCAATAAATTTCATTTTTTAATTTCGAATATCTAAGCGCATTACTAAACTATAATATGAATTTAAATAAAGCTTAATAAATTTACAAAAATTTTCATGTAAAATTTGAATTTAAACAGTTTTTTTTTTTTTAAAATAATGAAATTTTAAAATGAAATTAATGTCAAAATTATTATTTGGAGTAACTTTTCCAGTTACTTAAAAAATGTGAAACTCTTTTTTTACTCATATTTTATAGTAAAGAGAATGCAAATTATTTGCATTGAGCTTAATAACAACTATAACAAATTCTCCAAGGTTACAATTCGTTGTCGATTCTCACTTTTCTGTCCATTTCATGTTCATAATACTTGACCGCTTTTCTCGAAACAAGAGGTCCTTTACAGTAGAATTCAATTATTTGGATGGAGAATAACAAGCAAATTTCATTACCATTTCGAACTTTTACGATTTTTGAAATTCGTTAATTTTGCGAATAAAATATCAAATATCGCATCAACATTGTTGTTGTTTTTCCAATTGGAATAAATGATGAAAATAAATTATTTTTTCTTATTTTTCAAGCAAGAATAAAGGATGACAAAATGAATGATATTCATTTATATATGAAAGGTTAAGGTCACTAATGAAAGGAAAAAAGGTCATTGAAATAAAAAATTCATAGATTATCCTTTGAAAAGGATGCCGCAAATAATACTTTCCGTTTTTGCTTTTTAGAATTCCATCTATTACTACTAACCACTGATTACAAATAAATTATGATCGCTTATCGAGCCCTTTTAATCCAATTTTTTCTATAAAATAGGACCATAGATATTAATTGCATTCATAGCTTAATTAACTTCTATATATTACTTTAATATAATTGGGATATTCTTCTTCAATTATACACCAAAAAAACTAATTTTCCATTATCAAACATTGATAAATTTTTGATTTCCATGTGATTTTTGTTTAGCTTTATTGTTTCTTATTTAAAAAAAAAAAAAAAAAAAAAAAATTAGTTTAGCATATTCTTTTACGATACCATTGAATATGCAAAAACTGAAATCGAAAAGATCATATATATAAGATATTAGTAATGATTTACAATGTTTGTTATATTATATAAAGCATAATAAATTACTTCCAATATCTCAAAAAAAAAAAAAAGAAAAAAAGGTACTTTAACTTCATTTCTTTTTTTTAAATTAAAAAATTAAAAATGAAAAATAATAATAACATGATCGATCATATATGTTTTTTATTATTTATCATTATTATTATTATCATTATTTTTATTATTATTATTATTATTATTATTTAGCGTTAGCAACAAAAGCGGCATTAAATTTATAATCACCTAAACGTAGTAACCAATGGATCTACCTAATAGTGGTAGTAGTGGTCGCTAAGGACCAGGTGTAAATTCATCTACCTTTCCAATCGTTCTATCTCTCTTGTATCCAAATGTCCTTTTCATCGGGTTTCATTCAACATTCATCCTAACAATGACCAATATTCATTACATATCGGGGTTTTCGATGACCATCAGATTTATTTCACATTTCTATGAAAAATCATTCGACGATCATAGACGAGTCGACAATTGTTGTCCTTGTCTCAAATAACACAGATTATTGTCACTTTCTATTTTTTACTTTTTTTTTTTTTTCGTTTGTTTGAAAGGTTTCAACTAAAATACTACAAAAATCATTATCTATTCTATTCTCATATTTACACTTTGTTCTTCATTTATTAAAAAAAAAAAATGAAATAAAATTATTTGATTTTGAATAAAATAATTTTTAATTGAAATGTTTTGGTTCTTTTTCTTTTTTTTTTCTTTTTTTTTTTTTTTAGAAATCTTTTTTTTATTATCATTTTCATGTTCATCATCATAGAATTTGATTTACAAATTTCTTCAATTTTTTTGATTGTTTTATATTTCTTTCAAATTTTCGATAATTTTAAAAATATGCTTCACTTTACAAATAAGTTAGTTAGCTTTCGATTCTTTTTTTTTTTCTCTTCCACAATTCCACTCAAATAAATTTAAATAAATTAAAATGTGCAACTTTCTGAGTGCTTTTTTTACTGCAAAAATTTCAATACAACATGATGTTTTGTCTAATTATTCAACTATAAAAAAATTCGATTAGATTACAACGCACTATAATGCTTAATTGTTTTAAAATCGATTTTGTTTACTTCAAATTTTATGTTCTAATTTTCTTATCAAAATCCAATGCTAAATTTTTTGGAAACTAAATTTTAATGGAATTAAATATGATATTTTAGGCAAAAAATAATAAGTAAAAATACTTTTAAATTAAGCAAAAAAAAAAAAAATTTAATCGATAATAAGAAATGGATGAAATGGAAAGCTCAATTTTTTGAACGGAAGAAAATGAAAAGCGTGATGAACAGGTGCAATGCACCGAAATATTTGCCATAATAATTATCCAGGCATAGTTTATGAGCTTTCAAAAAAGATAATATATTTATTCATTTCTTTTTTTTCATTTCCTTTTATTCATTTCTTTTTTCATTTCCTGTTATTTTTTTTGTCCTGTCAAAATCCTTTTTTTTTTTTTTTCTGAAAAATCAACTATATTTAATTTTTTCTTCTGTAATTTTCTTTAAATTTTTAATGTTATTAATTTAAAGATTGATCTTTTATTTTTCGTAAATAAAGCATAAATGATGCTAAGTGGTCATAACTTTGAATCAAATACTTCATATCTGAAGTGTACATTTAATAATTTCTGATATTCTATTTTCAATTACTAAACTAAATGCGAAAATATTTCAGAACGTACTACTGATAAAATCATGATAACAGTACGATTATTATTGATAGTACTGATACTAACATCTACCATTGATGCCGAAGGTTTTGGTATGTTGAAAATCAACACATTATATAAAATAAAATTCACTTTTTATAAATTTGAAGAATTTGATTACTGAAAAATCATTTTATAGAAATATTGATATTATATTTAATTTTCTGATTATAATTTCAATATTTTTCATAAATATTAGCATGATTCTTACTTTATTATTAATTTTTATTCTAAAAAATCAATTATTTGTAATTTTTTTTTCGTACTTTCCTTAATTCAAAATATTAACGTAAGAAATAATTTTCCATTTTGTTTAAATAAAACATTAAAAAAATTTTTTTTTTAATTTGCTGTATAAGAAAAACTTGGTATGAAAAATTTTAAATACAAATTTAAATTATTTTTTAAATTCTTTATCAAATTTCGTTTTTTGTAAATTTTGAACTAAAAATACTACTGTAAAGTCCAATCGAATCCATAATGTAGGATGTTATAAATATTTTTGAAAAAAAGAATCCTTCCTGCTTATCAAATAAATTTTTTTCCTTCATGAATAAATTATTTAAAATTAATTATTTATTTGATTAATGAAACAAATCATCCATACGTCTTTACATGTTTTGCAAATTTGAATAATTTATTCTTTGCATGCAGTCGTTATTAATTTATAATGAATGGTATATTCAGGTGCTAAAAAAGTTTGAATAAAGTTTAAAACTTTGAACATCCTAAATTGCTTTTTGTTTACAAAATTTTTTAGAATTCCTTCAAAAATTTATCATTAATCATTTTCTTGCTAATAATTCTGTAAAATCATACTCGATAATAAGCAAAATTTAGCTTTTAGCTTAGAGATATTCAATAAATTCAATTGAATTAATATTTTCTTTTCATTTAATTCCAAATTTTTTGCTCAATTTCATGATAGCCAAAATTTCAGTTGAAGAAGTATCTTGTACTGCCGATGCTATTAATGTGGTTTTAAATAAAACCGATCCAGATGTTCAACGTTGGATATCAGATCCAAAAGCACAACCGGTTGTTTACGTTTATGGCTACAAAATTCGTCCACCATGCGGTACAGCAATGAAAAAAGGAAATTCGCTTAATTATAATTTTACAATTCCATATGGCGATCACTGCGATGTACATTTAACTAATTTGGTTCGTCGCAAAATTTTTTTTTTTTTCATTCGCAAATATTTTCAAGTTTAAAAAATTCCACGTTAAATTCTTCTTTTTTTTTTTTTTTTTGATTAATTGAAATATGTTCAATTAACATAAATTCGGTTAATTAGAGCAGTTTTTGATTCGACATTATGTTCGAAAAAAAAAAAAAAAAAAAGAACTACTGAAACGAAACTGCACTATTTCTGATTTCCTGCGAAAAAAAACTTTAACTTCGGTAATTGATTAAAATTATACAAAAAGTTGAATTTTTAATTAAATCTTTTTTACTCTTTAAGATTCGCTTAAATTTTTGTTTCTTGCTTTCTTTTTTTTTTTTTTTGTTGCTATATTTTATTTTGAATTAAAAAAATTTCCTAAATTTCTCGGAACCAAATTACCGTAATGCTGAGACGACAATAGCACTTGAAGATAATGCTGATATCACGCCATCAAAGACTATACGTGTTAATCACGTATTCTGTTTATATACTAGAAGTGTGCAAACTATACGATTCAATGATATTTCCAGGTTATCGTGATTATTAATTTATGAAAATCAAATAAATTGATTATTATGTGTGCATAATTTCATCAAAGTTTTGTTAAAACCAATCGACCTAAATATTTATCATTGTATAATTAATTTATTTGTTTATTGTGACCTAATTAATTTTATTAATGCAATATGATTAATATTTGGAAGAAGCGAAAAATGAAGCATGCATTTGCATAAATATGATAATAAAGTAAAGAGCCGTTAAGTCGAACTTGTGAATTTTGCATTTTATTTTAAAATTTTGATAGAGAAAAATTTCATTTTAAAATTTTATTTAAAAATTTTGATGAAGAAAAACAAAATTCCAATAAAGAAATTTTTAACAACTTTTTTGCTTTATATCTTACAAATTATAAAAATTGCAAAAAAAAAAATAGTTTGATCAGTCTCGGATAAAATAATAATTTGAATTATAGTGGTCATGAAGTTGTTGCATCAACTGGTGGAAAACCAAAGCCTAAAGTTGAAATGATATTTCGTAGTATTGATGGACGACCTTTACGTGCTGCTAAATTTGGTGATATCGTTGAATTTTATGTTGCCCTTTCACCAGATAGTAAGTTGATGATTAAATTTTGAGATTTAAAAAATTCCAGCAATTCTTATTTCTATTATTATCATGCACTAAAATTATCATCATTATTATCATTGATTATAAAACGGTTATGATTACAATATGAAATACTTTTTATGCAGGAGTTATAATAATTTGCCTTTTTATTGTGAAATTATTAGCTAAGAATAAATCATTTATCATTATTTGTACAATGGAATTATAGATGAAATGATTTTAAAAACTTATAGTAAGAAACAATTATCAGCTGTTAATTGTGATAATTTTTAGAAGCTTATCATGGAATTAGCCCCAAAGAATGCATGTTTTCTGATCGAGAAGATATGTCATCACCTGATGCAAAACATTTAACTTTTGTCCAAAGCAGGTTAACGATACTTTTGCAATTTTGACTTGACATATACATGAATTTTTAATTTTGCAATAAACAAATTTTAAGTGATAACAAATTTTTGACAAATTTTATTTAATGAAATAAATAATTGATAGAATTTATGAAAGTTTATGCAAATGCAATTCTATGATTCTTCTTAAGCTGTCCGGTAGACGAAATGAGTGAAATCATTGATCCGTTAGCTAACGTCAATGAAGAGGTCTATTTTTCGAAATTTAAAACATTTCGTTTCGGTAATCAATCGACAGTATTTGCTCATTGCACTGTCCAAGTATGTCTAACTAGCCAAGAATGTGCACAGGTATTATTGCAAAATTTTTTTTAGAAATAAATTATTCTTTTTTAGGCGAGAATTTTCCACTTTTTAAAAAAAATGATAAACTTTACCTAAAGTCAAAAAATTATGATAAGAATGACCAGAAACTTAAGATTGAATTAATTTAAATAATCAAATGATGAATTATCTAATTAACATTGTTTTTCTTAACTGAAATGCATTACACAACAATATTTTTCACTAAATTAATTCCATTTTTGAAAAAAAAAAAAAAAAAGAATTGAAAGACTACAAAAAGAAATTTCCTGAAACGCAATAATGTCTTTTCTTTAATAGAAAACAAAAAAACTACAAAAAGAAATTTCCTGAAACGCAATAATGTCTTTTCTTTAATAGAAAACAAAAAAAAAAAAACATTTTATTTTCACATCATATTTTTACTGAAATATGAATTTTTTTGATTTTAATTTTCCCAGAAATGTTTCAAACGAATCAGTAATTCGAATTTAACTGCTGAACGATTACGTTTTCGACATAGACGTCAATTATCGAATGATTACGATACTGCAATAATTCGCCAACAAAATGCTATTAATGAAATCTCATTAACACAACCCTTAACTATTTTGGATGATATGGAAAGTAATGAAGGTTGTAGTACTTTTTTTCCCTCTCTCTCTCTCTCTCTCTCTCTCTGTCTCTTTCTCCCTCTCTCTTTTAATTTACAAAAAAATTTTATTCAAATGATCATATAATTATTTTCTCCCTAGGTTAAATTTTTCGAATCTCAAAATGTAAAATTGCCATAATTAAAATAATTTAATTAGGCCATCAAAATAATTTTTTCAAGTCATTTAAAAAAAATATAGTCTAGAATAAAGATCTTAAGTTCTCATTCTTTAAAGTATTTAATTACTTGTTAATGTTTGATTAAATCATCTCGAAAAAAAAAAAAAAAAAAAAAAAAATTGAAATGCTTATATTCTAGTTAAAATATTTCATTTTTTATGCTTTTTTTTCCTTTTTTTTTCTTTTTTTTCAGTAAACAGTAAAAAAGTGGAACAATGTCGTATTAACAATGCCATCATACCATTACCAGTCTTTATCCTTATCTTATCACTATCAATGCTAACAATTATGTGCTTAATTGGATTGATAATTACTTTAAAACGATTGGCTACTTATAAAAAGCTCACTCCATACGGTTTTGGTTTATATAGGTAAGTAATTATTATAAAACAAATTTAAATTTGTTATATTACTCTAAAAATCATTCAATAATTGTGATTAATTAGAAAACTATTGTAAATTTAATATTATGCATATATTTTGATTATTTGAAATTAATTAATAAAATTCAAAAATTTCCATCCATACTCAATAAAACATTTGCAAATACAACAAATTCTTCCATTTTTTTTCCCTTAATTTTATATTTATTGAAATGGAATAATAATATATTATCGAATGTATTTTCATATTTATAGTCTTAAAAATTTCAGTCAAGCAAGAAAAAAAGAAAGATAGGAAAATAATTTTAAAAAATTAATTGAAATTTCTAATTTATCTTAAGTAAATTATAAAATTTCGAATGATTCTATTATATTAAAATTCCAACCAAAAAAAAAAAAAAAGTCGAATAATCCTTGAAATTATTATTAATTTTGAAAAATCTATTTAAATCAATCATTAGGCTAATTTTTTTTTTTTTTTTTTTTTTTGCAGTGCTTATTCTGGACCAACAGCATCGCTTCCAGTACGATCGTTAACTGATTCAACGGTGCGTAGTTTATCGAATAATGCGAATCGAGCAACTTGGACGAATCAATTATCGGCTGCAATCGAATATCCGTATGTTCGAGAGATGTATTGATTGAAATTTAAAAAATTCAAACACTATCGCTTCTCTAAATCCCTTTATTTACTTGCTTACTTATATGTTCCATAAAGATGCAATATAAACGATAAAAAAAAAAAAAAAGAACCAAACAAAGATTTATTCAATTAATATCTATTTCTTAAATGATAAGGGACTGATTTTTGCAGTATCAAAGATTGGTAAAAAAATAAAATTTTTTTTTTTTTTTTTTTAAATATTACGTAACACCGTAGAATTTCATATGATTTCTCAGCGGACATAAAATATGGCAATATTACAGTATTCCTATTTTTTTTTTTTTTTTTTTAATGTTGCTTATCAATGTATGATCCCAAAAGGAATTTATTAGTAATTTTGATTGCCAAATCACTTTGTTATCATTCTGAGATCAATCTTTTTTTTTTTTTTTTTTTTTTTGTTTTTTTTTTGGAAATATAAAAAATTTCATTAATTATATTATTTGTTTGTTCATTTTTCTTTTTTTTTGCTCTTTAACATATATCATTTCTTACTTCGTTAAATTTTATCATCGCTTGTTTGTTAAACTATTTGTTCACTGTTCTTCGGATGTTTTCTAAATTTATTAGTTACTCTCATATGTATATTTATTTCTTAATTTTCTCTCTTTTTTTTTTTTAAATTTACTTTTCTTAAAATTATCTTCTCATCATCTATTATCAATCAAAATGGTTATTTTCTTTTAGCCTATTTTCCATTTAAACTTTTAAAATAATAAAAAATTTGGTAATAATTTGTCCGTTCCTATTTTAATTCAAATTCATTCATTTGATAAATGAAGGACAATGAATACATTGTGATATTGATTAAATATATGATTGAGATTATAACTTATAATCACAGGGATTTCATTTAAAAAATCGTAAAATTTATCATAAATCTATGAATTTTCATTTACAATATGTAAATATAAAAACAAAACCCACAAAAATTTTTTTTATAACGAAAAATTTTTCTCAGGTGATTTTATGTAGATTTACCGGGTTACATTATATTTAAAAAAAAAAAAAAAAAAAAGAATACTATCCCGTTATCTTTTCATTTCAATGCGAATTTCATTTCGCTTCTTTAATTTAATTACAAAGGGAAAAATTTCACTGTTTTTTCACAGAATATTCTGCACATGTTTGAAGTATTGTATTTATTTATTCAAAGATATTTCGAATGCTGAGAACATGTGCAGATCCATTTCACATTTCATTTCGAATTATTTTCATCGATGTTTTCCTATATTAAAATAAGAAAAAGTGATATGAAAAAAAAAAAAGAAAGAAAAAGATTTTAGAGGAATTTTAATAAAATTAACAAATACTAGCGATTTTTCTATTCCTGAAATGAGAAAATTTTGTCGTTCTGTCGAGAAATTACGGAGCTCATAATATCGGGTTGAAATATTTTAGAATATTAGTATCACGGTGACTGCACTTTAAAGCGTAAATTTATTGTAATAATTTTATTAAATTTTCGTCAACATTTTTTGGCAATCCCGGAAGTTTGGAACTATATTAATTCAATTTACATGTCCACAAGATTTTGTACTTTTAAATGAAAAAAAAAGCAAACTTCGAGTTGAAAAGTTTGGATTCTTAAGATTAGACTAAGCAAAATATGATAAACCTAACATCTGAGATAATCACTTTTTAACGGATATTTCGTACGGTTATTTTTCGAATTGTTATAATTCACATATTTCAAGTGTATAACCAACAGTAAATAAAATTTGCTTTTTTGAATTTGATGTATCAGATTTGGAGCAATGCTGGTTATCATTAGCATTTAGTATTTTAGGATAGTGGCATCTTTTTAGTCGCAGAGAATTCCAATATATTTTGAACTTCGATTCCCATATACAATAACCAGTGGTCGGATAAATTAATTAAACCAAAAATAAACATTAATTAATGGAATATGAATACAATGTAAAACAGTACTGAATTGTATAGTATTTTACGATATTACAAAGACTAAAAATTGTTTTACTATATTTTATGAACATTTGCATTTTCCTTGTTTTTTTTTTTTTACGAAATGCAAATCTTGTTACATGATTATGATAAACATCTATCAGTACTAATCAAATGATTCAGAAACGAAGCAATTAATCGGTCAATTTATCTATCATCTCACTCGATTATAGTTTGTTTTTTTTTAAGTTCAATAACAAATACGCTTGAATGAGAAATTTGAATTTTGATAGCTACAATCTGTAATCGAATAAAAAATACCACAGCAAAAGTCATTCATCTATATTCATTCTTTTATCAGTTGAAAACAATTTTTGCAGTGAAATTATTCAAAAAATGGAAAAATAAAACTAATATAATAAGTAATTTATTCCAATAAATCAAGCAAAGGAAAGATGAATGAGATATCAGACTACTTTTGAACACGTACTAATCAACAAGAGATTTTGTAAAAAAAAAAAAAAAAAAACAAGACATAAAATACTCCCAACAAAGAATCAAAAAACTGATAAGACAAAGAATCACCTAGCTTTATTATCGAGAATATATTCTTCATTGTTAGTTTGTTACTTCTATAAGAAGCATAAAATGTTTAATCAAATTCCAACTTTCCTTTAAATTCTGATAGGATCACAATTCCCTTTTTGTTAATAGAAAAAAACCAAGAATATGAGCATAAAGATAATATACCATCATTATACGACTAATATTATACTTTACTTACTCGCTTGTTGAATTATGTTTTGATCAACAGAACTAATTTTAACTATTTCCTGCGTTGCAAGAAATAATTTAAATGATCTGCCCGATTATCACTAAACTGGGCAAATTCGATGATGACCGAAATATGGCGATAATTTCTGATCAGATTTTCACATAATGTTGTTCATTTCAAAGAACTTGACAGATCAATTGAACATCAAAGAAATAAAATACGGAATGGAGCAGGATTTGTTAACAAGTACAGAGAAGATGTCATTCAGTCAAACTCAGATTAGCTTGGAGACCAAAAAAGGAGGGAACTAAGGTAATCAGAGTAAATATCATGGAATATTTGGCTAATAGTTGATTGAAACAAAATGTTCAAAACGTTTCAATTAGAAAAAGCCGGAAGATGTTGAAGAAAAAAAAATCTGTAGTTTGTAATTTGATTTGTAGTTTGGTTGGATTGGCGATTGCTTCTTCTTGTGTTGTGATTCCAGTTAAGTCAACAATAGCCTTTACGGGGTTTAATATGATATTGTACACAATCGACAATAACCTACGCTGATCGTATACGATATTGCAAATAATATCATATATTGCTTATAAAGTAATAGTGATTAAATGAAAAATGAGTAAATAGTAAAAAGATAGAAACAATCGTTTGAAATACTAGTTGTCGTACTTTGCGTTTATGACTGTCGTTCTCTTTTCGCTTTACCACTGTTGTTGCTCCGACTGTTACAATCATTTTTGAAACTGAATTGGAATTGAATTGCTTTATTTGATGCTGATCTTAAAGACATTAAACTTATTAATCTTTTTTTAGGTCTCTTTTTATATGTGCGATTCTTAGTATTGATAGTGGGCGGAGGTTTACAACATGTTAATCATATAAAAGCTTGATTATCGGAATGCTTAAAATATTTTAAACAAAGTATGGAAGCTTTAGTCCTCGCAAATATTTCAGACAACTAATATGGATTTCAATATTTTAAACAATGCATATAAGCTCTGTTAGCAAATCGAACGATCAGAGAACAAAGGCCTTTGTGACTAGATATAACAAGTGATTCATTTTTCTGGGAATACCGCAAATTTCTACTGTAGAAAATACTTGGATTATTTTATCATACTAATATTATAAAACATTTCGATTTTATTGACAGAAGTTACCTTTGTCCGAACGAAGCTGAGATTCATGATGATCAGTACAACTAAAATTGAAAATACCATGCTCATATGTTTGAGGAGCTGGAACTATCATTATTTAAAACTAGCAATATTGATTATTGACAGCAATACTGAAAGCTAGCAATTACAGAAAAAGAAATCAAGCTCACTCATGATTCATCTCTGAGAAAGCTTTTCCGATTATTCGATACTTCCACTTTTTCTGGATTGTTTTTGAGCATGAATAAATTTGTCCGACGAATTGTATCAATTGTATGACCATAGAAGGAATTGTTCGCAATAACTTTTTCAAAACATTGATTAGGAAATTTTTCTTTAACAACAGTATTACTTTAACGATAAATCAAACAATCCAAACGTAGTTGTAGTCCTAAATAATCAGAAAAGTTCTTACAGAAATAAAACATGAGTTTCTCATCTACTTCACATGAAGTTATATTGTCTTAAAAAAACCACATCAAAACTTCGAATCGCATAGATGTTCAGCTCACATAAAGATTGAGAAAACTTTTGCGACATTCATGCCGTAAACTTATAATATGACCAAATTTAGTTGAAATATTTCTTTGTTTTAAGATGATGAATAATGTAATAAGTAATTTATTTGTTGGACCAAGCATAATCATATAAAGAATATTTCAGCAATTATTGCTTTCACATTTATTAAAACAGAATGTTTTGGTCAGTAGATTTTACATGAATTAAACCGAAACTTTTACAAATCCTTCAACTGAACAAAAAAAAGTAGGAATAATATTATCAACAACTACTTCTCAAATTTTCGATATCGTTAATTGCTTATTTGAAATATTAGCAAATGAAAATAATTTAATTACATTTCCTTTATATGTCATTTTCAGATTTACTCGACCTATAATTTTCGTCATTTTCCTTCTTTTCAGTGTATCCAACTTTTTGCAACATATAAAACTGCTCAAATCATCTTTGCAATTTTCAAGCATTCTTTCCCGCAGGTGCTTCGAAAATTGTCTGAAAAGTTGCAAATTTTATTTTAAAAATTTTATTGCGTATCAGTAAAATCTTATCGATTTGATATTTTGCGGAGTATTTTCAATAAAGTAATCTGTTCTTTTCAACTCTTCCATTCTTCTTTAACTCTTTTTTGATCCTCATTTCTTGCAAGTTTCTCAGCTAGAAAACTGAAAATTTATTTTTAACAGATTCTATGATCTTAGCTCATTTTTCGGCGCGAAGTTTTTCTCGAAAAAATGAAATTAAAATTTTCATGTCTCATTAAAAATGTCCGGTGTATTACTTCTATCATGGTTTCAAAAATCAAATAATAACTCTGTAAAACAAAAATGTCTTAAAATTCATACAAAATAATAATTAGCTGTTTCAGTGCCCGTTAATTTCATAGCTTTTTGGCGATTTTCTTGCGTTCTTCTCTTGACGTATTTTTCTGTCCAGAATATAGCAAATGGTAAAGTTAATGCATATGTTGGTGTTTGTTGTACCCTGAATTTAAGAAAAATTATCACACAGATCATCTTATGGTACAAATTTGCGTATGTGAATATTCTTCAAACTCACATTAATATCAATTATAAATTGATAGTATTATTTTTTGAATCAATTGGAGAAATTATAGACCAATGCTGTAATTTTAAAACATGAAAGCATTGATAATTCAGCAGTATTTGAAGTTTTTAATGATAGAAGTTTTGATTAGCAATAAGTGAAATTATTTTCTTATTTTAATATTCCATCAATTTAGAAAAATTTATATGATTGTTTCACTTTTTTGCAACTTTCATCCTCATACAGTTTGCAAACGACGAAAATTGTACGTTTCTAATCATAATTCTATCACTGAACTAATAATCAGATTATTTAAAACATGTAAAAAAATTGAGAATAACTTCACTAACACAAAATTGCTAAATTTTTTAATCTTCTTGTTTGCGCTTGATTTTTATGATTTTTTCAAGTAATTTTAAAATCATTATTTACTTATTTAACCACATTTTATATTTCCATAGCTTTATTTTTTGTTGTCTTCCTATTGCTTAAAGCATAATTGGAGCAAAGAAAATGTAGATGAAAGTGATAATAAATTGTTTCAAGAAATGTATCCGCTATTCATGAAACAAAAAAAAAAAAAAGGAAAAGAAAGTTAATGATATATTGATGATAAAAGTATCTATTTTAAAGAGAAAAAAAAAAAATGAATGTGAAATTATAAGCAGTAAATGAGATTCTTCTTCTTTTTCTCCTCTTCCTCATAATTTGAGGAATCAGAAATGACATCAATGAATGAATCATTGTTGACAGCAACGTACATGAAATGATCAACGTGAAGTTTACCCAGTAATTCAAGCGCGACACCGAAAATTAGATTTATACTTAAGGGACGGTGAATGGAATTCTAAAATTCTATTTCATTTTATAAACTTAACTTTCATCCATTTTTCTGTTCACATATGCATGTCTTGTATAAATTTGATAAAAATTCGAAATTACAATTGGAATTGTAGAAAAAAAAACGAACTTTCCAGACAGATAGCATTTCTAAGGGAAAATTCGAAACCGAATGCAAAAAATACAGATATTGCGCCCAGATAAAGTGTCAGAAATAGCGAATAAAATGCCACCACCGGTATTAATGTTTGAATGGAACTTATATTTTCCATGATTTGATAGCGATGTGATAAGTTAACGTGAATTTTGCAACGGTGAAATCTCTGAAAGCATTAATTTAAAAAAAGCATAAAAGTTAAAGCAAAAAGTAATCAAAAGGTAACTTTTTGTTATAGTTTATTTCTAAATTTTGATATTAAAGATGTAAAATTATTTTTTTTTGCAGCTCTCGGAATATGATTTAAAAATGCAATACTTGCATCAATCCGTCCGTTAATTGATCTTTTAATTAGATGATTTAAAACTGGAAAATTGGAAAATATAATAAATCAAAATCACCTTGTTAATATAGCCGCATAAATACCAAAAATCACAGCAACTTTTGAACCGTCTTTGTAATTTGCTGCCGCACAGTAAGTTATTTTTTCCGAATCAACCAAATTTAAATTGATAAAAATATATAATAAGCTTCCAATTGCAATAACTGTCTAAAATATTTTATTTACGAAAAATTCCCAAAAAATTTGTTAAAATTTTAGGCTATCTTTCTAGATTATGGGTTGAAATTTTTGAAGCATATCATCCGAATAACATCCGACAGCTTAGTCATTAGCAAATTGAATTTATTTAAATATTCAAAGACAAATTTAAATTTTTCCTTCGCACCTGCGTTATGATAAGAATGACAGCGATACTTTTGCCGAATTTTTCGTATCTCGATGAAAAGTACGTAGCAATAGCTCGCTCGATGACTATTGAAGGTATCGAAGTTGCATTTAAGAACGCTGTCAAAATAATCGGTATTTGCATCATAAAACATTCCCATGGAAACATCATGTATCCACATTGATCAACATAAGTCTTCCAATGTGCCACTAATACATATGTATGGGCAAATATTCTATAAAAAAAAATAATAAATTCTTTATTTTATAAGCAACATATATGCATAAAGGTTGGAGGAAAAAAAAATTTATTATTATAAATTAATAAAGCAGTATATGCAAAAAAGAGATGAAAATAGTTTTTGAACGATCATCATCTATGCTATCTGTAACTTTATCAGCATATTAGAATTTTCGTATCAGTTTACATTCATTACGATATCTATGATATCTGGTCAACTTTCTCATTTAACAGTAATATTTAATTTCAATTTTCAGGTGCATAAAAGAACAGACTGACATAAAAAAGATTTGCTCGGATTCTTACGGAAGTTTATGTGACTGGAAATTGCTAGAAAAGGCTGTTCAAAGTGAGTATACATGTACTGATTATTTAAATATTTTAAATTTCAAAGCATTCACCACATCGTTAGGCATCTGATCAATCAAGCCAATTAGCTTATTGATCTATCCGTTTATCACTTCTATTCTAATGGATATTGATTTTTTCATTTCTATTGATTTATTTATTATACATGAACTTAAGAAGTTTGCAATCCTTTGTTAGTGTTCAGTTCATCATTTATATCTGACTGATTTCTTTATCGTAATATTTAATTTAATTTCTTTGTTTTTAATTTGTGTGGATGTTGAATATTAAGATATTTATGTATTTTATTGTAATTTATCATGCAGTCACCGTTATTAAAAGGATTTCCGTGATTTTACGAATCCTATATGATTCCGCGTCAGTTCATTTCAATATCATAAGATATAATGTAGTAATAAGTGATGAAAAAGGTTCAAGTATTTTGATTTTCATTTATTTTATTATAATTCACCATTAAATCTGCTCTTCCCGTCTTGAAACACTTAAGAGAATTCTATATAAGCTTCTGCTCTCTATGTTACTCAGTTACATGGAATAAATTACCCCGCAAAAAATAAGTAAAAAATATTCAAAATCATATCATTAATTTAAAAGAAAGGTATCTTCTGAGATTATGGCACTATCACCTAGACTAACAACTCTTTATCTAAAGGATTTGAGAGGATTTTAGAAATTTTATACTTCAACATATAATATTATTGTTTTATTTTAGAAAAATTCAGGTAAAATTTTTGGATTATAGAAATTTTAATAGTTGATTGATTGAAAAAACACGTAACCTTGTGATGCAATGAACAATAAGCCAAAACTGATGCATGATAATCAAAATCCGAGTATTTTGATGCACTAAAATACGATTTGTTGTCTTAACCATTATCCATATTTCAAGAAAAATTGCTATTGTTGATATGATAATCACAGCAACAAGAATTGTCTTGAATATTACATTGTGTGCAAGTTCACTTGCTTGTTTACACAAATCCATATTTATGACAAAAACTGAAACTCTTGAAAATTTAATTTCAAAACTAACTTCGTAAATTTACAATAAATGAATTATGATGTCTGCTTTTTATGGTAAAACTACAATTGTAGATAAATAAATAAAAAATGCATGTATATACATAAAAAAATTTATTGACAAAAAATGACGATCCGCGAAAATCAAAATCAAGACGAGTAAAATTATCAGCGATCTAAATAACAGCAATTCCAAAAATCACCTGGAATAAACAGTTGAATCCAGTAATTAGCAGCAGATAATGATATCCTTTCGAGCAGCTGCAAGAACATGAAAGAGAAATTGGGAATGTTATATGAAAAAAGTTTAGAATTGTTCATTAAATAATTAAATAGCATATGGTAAGCATGAAATACGTTGCGCAGATGCATTAATAATTTTCATGAGAAAATTATAAAATTAAACATTAATTTCGCGAACGCAAAAAATTTTCCCTTCATTAATTAGCAGCAAATAATGATATCCTTTCCAGCAACTGCACGAATATGAAAAGAGAAATTGAGAATGTTATATGAGAAAAGTTTTGAATTATTCAGTAAATGTTTTTTTTTTTTTTTCTAGTGAAAAAAGAAATGAATTTCATTTTAAAAATTTTATTCATATATAATAATGCATGGAAATGAAAAATTTCTTATAAGATATGATTTAATAAATTTACCATAGCAAGAAATAAAAACAAATGACTTACATCGATGTTCTTGAATTATACTAATCTTTTTTTTTAATAAATTTCTACATCTATTGTTATATATAATTAGATTCTTTTTTTTGTTTATATGTATATGTGTGAGGATTTCTGAAATAAATATGTTCTGAAATTTTAACTTTTCGTGGATCATGATAAAAGTTAGGAATAAATCAATTATGTTGCAAATTGAACTGAAAAGAAATAGTAATGTTGCTACCATTTATATCAAAGCATGAAATGATTGTTTATCGAGTCGTAAAATATTTCGGCACGTTCCATTTTTTCATCCAATTGTTTAAATAATGTTTTCACATATATATTAAATAAATTTGTATGTAAATTTCGGTTCAATTTATGCTTCATTTCATCTTCATCATATCCTTTTTATCTTTTGCATATAGCAAATCTGATTATCCGGATGAAGATATTTCAAAGTTTTATTAAATTTATTATTTAATAATTCTGTGTTGTGTCAGTGCTGACTATTTCCTCATACTTAAGCCATGATGAAAAGTTTTGCAATTCTTTAGCAGGAAATACGGGATATTTTGAAGACATCAATAGCATGGCAGTGTTAAACATTTCCTTAGGTAAAAATGGCAATAAGTAAATTAATGAGCAACAATAAAGAAGTTTTGATTTATGATAGCAAACAATTGTGACCATCTAAATTACATAAAAAATGATTAAATCAACTAAATTACATCAGTTAGAATTTTCGCGAATTATACTTTTTTAAAGCTGGATATCTTGAAGAAAAAATTTTTTTTTCATTCAATTGAGTAAATATTTATGGAAATATTTGCTATTTAGAATTTCTAATATTTAGTTCTTCATTTTAAATCTGGAGGTTTAATGAATTCTTCCATTTATAAATAAATTAAAAAAGTAAATAAGTTATATTTTACTTTGAAAAGATCAACTTTTTTCTTTTACGAAATGAATACATTCATTAAGAAAGAATTCTGTAAATTTAAGAAGCCATAGGAATTCTGAATATACAAAACCAATGATCTTCAGACACAAATAATGGTAATTAAAAACGTCAATCAAATTCGCCAACAAATAATTCCGTCAAAATGTGATTAGTGAGAATAAGAGATATACAAGACAAACCTGCTCGTAAAAATATAAGATGTGTTCAAAAAAGCACTAAAGGGTGTAAATCAATATGGCCAATGGAAAACTGGACGTTAACTAATGTGGAAAGATCATGCGTTTCATATGGTTACTTGATGATACAATCGTTTATTTGAAAATACATAATTTTCTGTAAATTATCATAAAGATTTTTTCTTAATGATTAATTTTGCATTTTCAATATAAAACTTTCATATCTGCTAAATAAAGCAATAACAAACAGATAGTCGAATATAATTAAAGCAAAGAAATAAAAGTAGTTGGTATAATAAGAGGATAAATAATCTAGAAAATTAAGAATGTAAATGTTCTTGTTACGATCTTAACTCTCCGAAAGTTCCTCACTGATTGCTTTGAAATTTTAAAACAAGATTTCATTCGAATAAGTGCGTGATTATATATTGATATATCTATTTTTTTTTTACCTATCACACTTATAACAAATAAAAGTGAGTGGACTGAATTATTTACAACGCTTACTTCGTGCAAAGTGCACGTGGTCTTCAGTATGCAACGCTCGATACGTCGGTAAAGTATTTGCGTATTCCAATGCAAATAGATAAAAACTTTGGAGATTTAAGATTTTGAAAGGATGAATATTTACGACTGTTGATATCTTTTAATACCATATAGAAATTTCAAAAGCGACACAGCAGTAGCAACAGTCCAACAATCCAGTTGAACAGTTTCGAGTTAAAATTCAAGTTCAGTCGCAAGCCAATTCCGAGAACAGTTTGGGTGTAATCGATTTGCAAATAATGAATCGCAGAAGATCAAATCGCAAAAGATCAAACTCGTGCAGTTGAGACGAAAACAACAATTAATTGCAATCAAACTGAGAAAGAACGTGCATCAGCGAACGAGAGAAGAAAACAAAGAATGGCTCAAATGCAAGCCGAGAAAGCAACAATCGACATGCAGTCTTCAGGATCTTCAGGATGTACTCTTCAGAGTTCAGGATGCACATTTCTGAGCAAGGCGATCGTGTTCTGCAGCTTCAAATCTGCTTCATTCTCAACAGAATGGACGCGATAAGCTGGGAGTGGCTGAAAGACATCAACGAGAAACAGAAAATCAGCTTTAAACACGATATTCCGTGTTTAGCAATCACGCGACTACAATCGCATTCCGGTACAACCAATTCAACCTTTTGCGATGTGTTTCAGAAACGCGAAAAGAAATCTCGATGCAATAGCAGAATAAATACTATAGCGTTCTGCAAAAAGCGTCCCGATTTTATTACCGTAAGATGAAGCGATGAGTCAGAAAATTTCAAAAACTAAGACAGATGCAGTAGCATGTTTCTGACATTGATTCGCAATTCTCTTCCTTCCAAAAATTTGGTGAATCTGAAGATTAAAGGAACAGAAAAAGAGAAACTAAGCATAGGTGGGCTCAAAAAGAAAGTATAGCTTGCAGGACGATTGGAAATATTCAGTTAGCTTATAGAGACTAACCATCCCTTCAAAATCGTCGAAACAAACATAAAAATTGAATTCACAAGTTTCTTTGTTTTACGTTTTAAACAAAGCTGAGGTAGAGGATGGCTAAAAATAGGATCAAAGGCATTCCGGATCTAAAAAGAGTTGGAAATGATAATGATCAAGCATTAAAGCAATTCAAAAAAAAAAGCATAAATAAATTCGCGGATAATCTCAAACTGCTAGTCATGGAAGGAATCGAAGGAAACTTAAAAAGTCATCACGAATCACTATGTTCTGGTCATTTCCAAAAACAGCTGAAATCCGAATAATCGCAATTTTTCAAGCGATGGACCACTAATGCATTAGAAGTCATCTTGTCCCATAAAATCATTTCTAAACTTCGAAACGTAAAGATACCTTGGCTTATAAAAGAAGTGGAAAAAGCCTGAATAGCTTCTATATCATAAACCTTAAATCTAGACCAGATTTAGTTGGAATACTTGAATACGTTTCAAATAATAATTCAAGCATAGACTTATGAAGAATGTTTCGGCAACTGTCTGCTTTTTCATCTGGTAGAATAAATTAAAATGTTTGACTAATAAATAATATATGCGTATAAATTTAATATAAATTGAACAGAAACATTTACAAATTTTTTAATTAGATGAAGAAAGGAAAAAGTGATAAGATTTTCAAAAGTTTCTATTTAATTTCTTTTTCGTAATACTAATAAAAAAAAAATTATTTTCAAATAAAGCAAATCTGAGAAATTTAAAAATTGACAATTTTAAATTCACGAAATTTCGTTTGTATGTCTTTTTCAGACTTATTCATTTATACTTCTCGTCGTTTTTTTTTTTTTTTTTTTTTTTTCAAATATATTCAACTGATGAGATTGTTGAACTGTTGAAATTGTCCAAACGTTTTTGCAATTTTTTTTCATGCATTCATTCCTGCACGTTTTTCGAAAACTGTCTGAAATTGTAAATTATATTTTCAAAATTCATCGTACATTAGTAAAATCTTTTCCATTTAATATAAAGTTTTTTTTTTTTTTCAAATCTCAGAAAGACATGAAATTAAGCCTATGAAACGAAAAAACAGCTGAGTAGTGGTACAATTGATTTTGTTTTTAAATAGGAAAAATATTCATGATATTAGTAAGATTCCTTACAACATGAAGCGATCTTGAAAGAATTAGTTCATAATTAATAATGCAAAGTAATGTAATGAAAGTAATACTTCACTAAAATCTGATCTTTTTGATATATAGAAAAAAAGCACATTGAATCTTCCTTTTCACGCTCTCTTCATTTACCTTTCTTAATTACAGATTCTTTTGGCCAGAAAATGGAATACTTATTTCAAACAGATTCTGTTCTCTTAGTTCATTATTTTGCTATGACTTTTTAAAATAGATTTAACTTTCATATTCTGCTGAAAATGTGGCGATTATCTTTACTATAGTTTCTAAAAACTAAACGATAATTTTGTAAAAATAAAATGCATTAAAGTGCATACAAAGTAATGATTAGCTGCTTCATTTCCTTTTAATTCCATAGCTTTCTGGCGATTTTTTTGAGTAGTTTTCCTGACGTGTTTTTCTGTCCATACTATAGCAATTGGTAAAGTTAATGCATATATCGGAGTTTGTTGAACACCTGAATGTAATGAAAATTTTGACAACTTTTACATGCATGTATTTGAACATTTTTCAAACTAACATTAATATCAATAATACTTTGATAGCATATTTTTCTGAATAAACTGGATAATTTATAGGAAAATGATATAATTTTAGAAAATGAAAGGCATCGATAAATCAGCAATATTTGAAATTTACATTAAGAGAAGTTACTTTCAATATTAACTTGAATATTCAGTAAATGTAAGAAAAAATCAAACCACTTTTCAAATTTCATTCCCCGAATAATTTGCAAATAACTCCGCTGATGCAGAATTGCTTTGTGTTTAATTTTTTTAATTTCCCCAAGTAATTTGCACTTTATGTTTTGGCTATATTTTATATATCTAAAATGTTTGTTTCCTACTGTTTTCGTATTGCTTAGAACAAAATTGATTAGAGCAAAGGAGATGAAATAGGAAGTGATATTTAGTTGCACAGGAAATGTATTTGTCAATCATAAAAGAAGGAAAATAAAACTAATAAGTATAACGGCGATGGAAGTAGGTTTTACATAAAAGAAAGGTATAACTGTCGGAAGAATGGAACAATTTTTTGGAATACAGATATGAAGAAATAATCAAAGATCTTTGTGTCATAGAAATATCTCGGTTTGATTTTTACGCTATTGTATATTGGACATGGAATAAAGAAATCTCTTTGCGCTATGTTAAAATATTTTAAATTATGCTATAAATTGCAAATTAGTAAAAACCCTTTCACAAATTTCGTTCACGACAATAACAGTAAGTGAGATCTTTCCCTTTTTTTTCCTCTAGCTTAGTGGTACGTGAAATTATCAAGAGATGCTTAGCGAATTATTTATTTGTTACAAAACTTTATGTATCAAAAAATTTAATTTTCCCCACATTTTCATGCTTGCGCATCGAGTTTCCTATTAATTTGTTGTAGCAATATAGCTAATTTACTTTGAATTCAGTCTTTGACATGCAAATTAGTTAAAGTTAACTA